>JAAGKR010003719.1:45000-66180 GCA_011419295.1 Clarias macrocephalus
ACTGTTGGCTTTTCTTGAACCTGAAGAAAATAGATTTAAAGAATATCAAATGTATATAATTATATAATATAATTATAATGATTTATTTTATTATTATTATTTTTTTAGAATTTTAGTTCATAAAGCATAATTATAAGACTCACATATACTTATGCACAGGAAAGAGATCAGCATCACGGTCACGACTAGGCCGAGGATTCCTAAGCAGATGAAGACGTACAGAAGCCAGCTGACATCTGACTTTGTCTCTGAAAATCCAGTGCTGTTATTTGCACTGGTGAGGTAACTGGAATCTATGGCAGACAGTAAAACCTCATTATTTTCAGCTTATATTATATTCTAACTAGTCTCAGGTTAAACTATGATGCTTTTCAATGTTTTAGAACTGTGAATCGACTCCTTACCTGTAACATTTATATTCATATTATGGCTTTCCAGTGAAAAGTTGGTGGTGAAAATCTTACATCTGTAAACTCCATTATTATGTGTCCATATGTTCCTAAAGCTCAAATATGACGTAATAGTCTTCAACCCTGTTCTTTCTTGAGTGATTGTTAAATGATTTGTTTCATTGATCGGTATGTATTTGTTTGTTTCATCAATTTTCATCCAAACGACAGTGGGAACCTCGGCACAATACATCACAGGGCAAGAGATGTTTAACGGGTGTTCTCTGGAGGCTGAGTAAACTCTGTTCTTCCAAACTTTGATTTCAGGGACACACAAAGCAACCGAACCTACAAAGAACAGATAGAATTCAAGTCATTTTTGAAAGACCCCAAACACCACCAAATCATTTAAAAAAAATAATAAATAAATAAATAAATAAATAAATAAATAAATAAATAAAAATAAATTGATGCATGTAAACCAAAGCAAACATTAAATCTTTCTATTTATCTTTAATAAGATAATCTTTAAATCTTTAATTTATTGTTTTGGGCAAAGAACAAAACTGAAAGCCTGACATTCATATGTTGAGTGGATAGTTGTGATAATCTGAGGTTTTAACTGCAAAAACCGTTGCAAATGCATGCTATAACAATCTTGCTCAGTTCACATGTGCCATGTAAATTGTAGCGAATGCAAACCGCATGCAGCTCCACTAAACTTTATGTAATAAACACCATCAGTAATCAGACCTACGTGTCACCCCAGGCTTAGTTAATTATCTTACACATGTACGCCGGCACACAGCCACACACCGGCTATAAATATATCTTCATTCAGAGAACTTGGTCGTGATATGAAGTATTTCAGAATAAATCACGAAGCTCTCCACTTATTTTACATTAAATAAACGTTTAGTAACTTAAGCAGTCCCTCATCTGGTTTGGCTTGAAGGCATAAACTGGCACCTAGTTTGGATTTGTTTATACAAATCCAAGCTATTGTTTTCCTGAGTTCTTCTGTTATGAGAGATATGAGAGAGTGATATCCAGCTATACAGCGTCAGCGCACAGCCTGAATAGCCCTCAAATTGTCTGTAGAATATTAGGTGTTAACATTTTTAGGGCTTTAATGGATTCTGAAAACATCCGGTTGTCCTATCTGTGCCCACTTGTGTCCAGATCAGACACTCAAACAGTACATAGATAATAAAAATAATATTAATTATTATTTTTAAAATTATATATTAATAATAATAATAATAATAATAATAATAATAATAATAATAATAATTAGTATTATTATTATTATTATTATTATTATTATTATTATTATTATTAATAATAATAATACCACTACTAATAATAAGCATTATTATTATTATTATTATTATTATTATTATTATTATTATTTTCAAGAATACATTTTATAATGTTTTAATGTTTTAAATATAAATTATATACTACTACTACCTACTACTACTACTACTAATAATAATAGTAATTATTATTGTTGTTTTTGTTGCTGTTGTCATTGATAATAATAATTATTATTGTTATTGTTATTACTATTAATGTCATCATTGTTTTTTTATTATATTAAAATAAATATTTAATATAATATATATCGCCATAAGTTAATATGTTTAGCCATGTGGTAGTGCTTGTCTTGAAAACCCCGTTTTTTTCCCCACTATAATACTGTGAAGGCATCTAATCTTCTTCAAATGGGATTTTATGAAATTTCTGGTGAATGAGGGTGTATAACTTATTGGTGTTTACAGAAAACCTCTCAAGCAGTACAGTGATGAGACTCTTAGCCACAGTAAAACACTGAAACGGTGCAAACGTTTTATAAAAGGCCACATATGTCCATAAATGACATATATTCCACTGAACATTCTCGTTCCCGTGAACATTCAGCAAGTGGAACGCCTAATCCTTGAAAATCGCAGATAACGTGTCGCCAACTTACGGAAGAGACACGTCTGTCTGTAAGACCTGTACACGAAATCATTCATGAACAACATTCTGTAAGAGGAACTCGGCTTGCCACATCCCGCGTACGGTCCTGACCTCACTCCAAGCCATTTCCCACATGTTTGGAGCATGAAAGCAGTTCCTGGGAGGCCAGGGTTTCAGACACGACATGCTGGGATACGGAAGTATATTAGTGTAGCAGGGGGTTATATAAAGAAATCAAACGATTTTTACGCTTATAACTTATTCTGTTATTTATCAAAAGTCCCAGTTTGACTTGAACGCTACTTGTATTCATTCCATAAAACAACTTGTGGACCTTTATGTAAGAAAAAAAAAAACATTTCATTTGTTTTAGATAATATTTTGCTGTTGAGGAAAACTACTAAACCACCATGTGTCACGATTCAAGAGGATAAAGCGCACAGGTAAAAGTAAGGAAGAAATTTGCAACCAAAAACATAAAGGACAAACTGTAGGCGAAATCTTGAAAGATCTCGGAGTTATTTTAACAAAGTCAACAACTTAACAAGGCAATATGTCAAAACGGAATAAACCTATGACGGTAATGTCTTGGAGACAAGAGCAACTAAGCACAAAGAAATCGACTTACCTTGCGTATGTACAGTTACTACGAGAATGAAAACCAGAAGCGCGCTTTTCACTACTGAGATCAAAATTGGAATTGGTCTAGCCATGGCGAATTAAGTAAATATAATGATCAAGTGTTTCTTGTCAAGGCAGGTTCATTTTCATTGCTCTTGCGCGGAGTCAGAATCACTGAGTGAACCTCACCGACAGCCTACACATTCTCCTGTTTTCACTCTCTGTGCCTCACACTTTGTCTCTCACAAAGACACACACGCACGGTTTCCATTTCCTTCATCTTGAATACAGTCACCTTCATTTCCATCTGACATCCTCCACATACGCACTCAACTGTTGTGTTGCTGAAATCTTAAACTCTCTGACTTCACTTCACTGTTTTTCGAGTCAGAGTTTGTCACTCCTCAGTGGAATCAAGACGAGATATAATCGACTGTGGTGCTGAGATATCACATATCATATTGGTGGGCATAAAGGTCTGAGACACACTGGGTTCACCCAAATGTATGTTCTTAATGAAACAAGGACACACACAGCATCAAAGATAACAAACCACATTTTCTACAGAAGCCATGCAGCTCTGTCAGATTTCCATCACCACATCACACCAGGGGCATGATGTAGAGCTTCAAATGTTCATCAAACATTTCTATCAATGGTCATTTATAATCAGGAGAAGTGGAAGTTGTTCTGGGGTTAACCAACGTGTTGTAATTTACAGTATGTGGTGTGGATGCTGCACCTTCACTTACTTTTTTTTCTTTAAGGAAAGCTGTAAGTAAGTGTTTCTGTAGGGGAAAAACTAAACCAAAAATGCATGAATGCTGTCTTTTTTATGTGCGGTGCTATTAGTGTGCTAAAAGTATTTGCCCCTTCCTGTTTTTTATTTTATTTTTATTTTTTTTTTACCAGATTTGAGTGATTGAGATCATCAGACAGGGCAGCATGGTGGTGTAGTGGTTAGCACTGTCCCCTTGCACCTCCATGGTCTGGGTTCGATTCCCGTCTCTATGTGCGTGGAGTTTGCATGTTCTTCCCGTGTTTGGTGGGTTTCCCTTCCACAGTCCAAAGCCTGTATTGTAGGTTAGGCTAATTGGCGTTCTCAGATTGGCCGTGGTGTGTGAATGAGTGTGTGTGTGTGTGTGTGCCTTGCGATGGATTGGCACCCTGTCCAGGGTGTACCTCGCCTTGTGCCCCAAGTCTCCTGATATAGGCTCCAGACCCTCCGTGACCCTGAATACAGGACTAAGTGCTATAGATGATGAATGAGTGAGTGAGATCATCAAACAAATGTTATTATTATATAAAGATAACCCAAGTTTTCATAAATGATGATTTCATTTATTAGGGGGAGAAAGTTGTCGAAAGATGCCTGGCCCTATATGAAAAAGTAATTGCCCCCTAAACGTAATAACTGGTTCTACCTTCCTTTGCGGCAACCAATGCAATCAAGCATTTCTAATGATTCTAATGAATCTTTCACATCGGTGTGGAAGAATTTTGGCCCATTCTTCTTTGCAGAATTTAGCCACATTGGAGGTTTTTCAAGCAAGAATGATCTGTTTAAGGATCTTAATCGCATTTACGTCCGAACTCTGACTAGGCCACTCCAAAAACCTTTTTTTTTTTCCAGAAGTGGGCAAGTGGACAATCTCTGGTGTGCCATTTTTGCCCAGTCTCTTTCTTATTGTTGAATCATGAACACTGACACAAGGGAGGCCTGCAGTTCTTTACATGTTGTTCTGGGTTCTTTTATGAGCTCCTGGATGAGTCGTCGTTGTGGTCTTGGAGTAATTTTGGTAGGCCGGCCACTAATGGGAAGGTTCATCACTGTTCCAGGTTTTCTCCAATTGTGGATAATGGCTCTCACCGTGGTTTGCTGGAGACCCAAAGCCTTAGAAGTGGCTTTGTGACCATTTCCAGACTAATACGTCAATTACTTGATATTGAGTCAAGTCAAGTCAATTTTATTTATATAGCGCTTTTAACAATTGACATTGTCGCAAAGCAGCTTTACACAATAAAAAGAAGTAAGTCTGTATGCAATGTGTATGAATCAAAATGATAAGATTGTCCCTGATGAGCAAGCCGAGGGCGACGGTGGCAAGGAAAAACGCCCTGGGATGGTAATAGGAAGAAACCTTGAGAGGAACCAGACTCAACAGGGAACCCATCCTCATCTGGGTGATAACGGATAGCAGGGATTGATCAACTTAATAATGTGTACTGGAAGTTCAGTGTAACAGGAGATGTGTTAAAATTAAAATTAAAAGGAGTCCAGTTTGTTCCTGGAGGCTCAGGTAGACTGTAGGAGATTCCAGTCCTGAGCTATCGAACAACTGAAGTCACAGGTCCCCAGAGCAATATTGCTGTTGTTTCTCATCTGATCTTGAATTTCTTTAGATCATGTTGCTTTTGGAGATCCTTTAGTGCTTCACGTTGGCAGACAGGTTTTCTTTACCGTCAGTAATTTTTTTGATTCGGCGGGTCTGGTAGTAATCAGGCCTGGGTGTGGCAAGTGAAATTTAACTCAGGTTTCCACAAAATATGGTTAATTACTTAAAAAAAAATTTATTTATTTTTTTACATATTTTGTATTGATATATTTCAGGATATATTTCTGTAATGAAAATATTTGATGATCTTGATCATTTAAGTGTAACAAATATGCAAAATAAATAAATAAATAAATAAAATACTTATTCACGGCAACGTTTATAGATGAATAAAAATCACCCACAATGTACGAAGCTCGTTCATGTCATGTTTTGTCTGAACTGAAGCCACACCCACAAAATAGCATAAAAGGCAAAAAGCAAAACTAAACAGTGAAGGAACGTCTCCTCTAACAATGCAATGAGTGAAATCCAGTAATGCAGATTAGTTATTAAAGCACATCCCCACAGATATAATCTTGATTTTATTATATGACATCATTTCTTTGTGGTCATGTAGTTCTGAGTTTTATGTGTCCTTGTTCCGGTTTTGTTTTAACAAATGCAGTTTTTTTTTTTTATTTGCTTTGTCAATAATATGAAACAACCAGCTCAAACTTCTATAATTTGTATATAAATAGATAATTCTACAATCTGTAAATTTCACTAAGGCCTATTAACTGATCAATTAAGATTGAATTTCCTAAAAGCATAGGAACTATTTTAGAATATCCAGCCAATTTTTACAAAATAATAATATGTATTTCAAAATAATTCATAATAATAGTTCAAAATTCTAAATAAATTCTCATGTGAATGCTTTTCCTGAAAATTGACAAACTTTCAGCAGAAGTTCATTAGTTTATTGGTTACTTACTGGAACAGCAAGGCAGATTTTGTCTGTAAACTACAAACAGCTGGATTTGAGCTAAGAAGATAAATATGTGTTATGGGGAATGTCACGGAGTGTAAATAAAGTGCAGCGTACAGCCTGTTGATCAAGGACCGTGTCTGTGAAAACCCAATTAAAGTCTTTTTTTTCCTTTCATTTCTACATAAACCATATGTATAATTGTTTAGGCAGAAAACACTGAATCACAAGAGCTGACTTTGGCTGGGTTTTCACAAACTGGGTGACATAGAAGATTACAGTATGAGGAGTCTAATGCAGGCTTGGAACAGGAAAAAGGAGTTTGATTGCAAGCGGGCTTTGAACTACGTGCCTTGATGTTACGGGTTCAACACTGTGTGTGATGTGTTGTTGGGGGATGTGAGGTGCTTGTGTGCACTAATGTGGGATCAAAACAAAGAAAATCTTCAGCAACACCTCCAGGAATAACAACTACAGAAGAACAAAACCAAACTCTGAAATAAATCTTCAGTGGCATACAGGAAACAATGACATTTAAATCGTAACTATACATTTAACTTTCGTCTTTTGCATTCTCTCACTTTTCTTTTGCCATACTGGAGTGGCCTGAAGCCACTCTCACTTCGAGCACAGAAACAATGTCTGCAGGCCAAGTGAGGCATTTGGGAAGCAAGACATGCAGCACATTTCACCAGATTGCCTAATATTGCTGACAGATCTGTCTGATCCATGGTGTTACAATATTGGACATTAGATCAGTTAAACTTTCTAACATTCCCTTCTAGATATGTTAAACAAAATACATTTACAATATCCATCCATCCATCCATCCACCATCCATCCATATCCATCCATCCATCCATCCATCCATCCAGAAACCTTGTTGTCCAACTAGGGACCATGGAGGCCAATGGTGACCTTTGTGTTTTTCCCATTTTACGACTGTTGCGGGATATCCGGTAAACATGCACACGCATTCACACACTGTGTGTAATTTGGGAATGGCAGTTAGCCTAATCTGCATGTCTTTGGACTGTGGGAGGAAACCAAAGTACCCCGAGGGAACCCACCAAGCACGGGGAGAACGTGCAAACTCCATGCACACATCCACTGTCCCGCCAACTTTCGATATGGCACCTTTTAATTGAATCCACCCATTTTTCAAGTGATCATGCTTCTTATTACCCAGGTGTGCTTTGAAAGACTGTTTAAACAGTTCATAGTTTTTGGATGTTTACTCTAGGTTTAATCCCTGGACTTCACCTGTGATGACTTCATTTGTTAGCGGAAAAGGTAAACCAACTTCTAAACCAGTGGGCTGTCAATGGGAGAAAAGCAAAGCCTTTTTAAGCTGAAAAAAGGGAAAACTGACCCGTGAACTCAGCATAGCCAGTACAACAATTTGTAATGTTCTGAAAAAAAGAAAGAAAGAAAGAAAGAAAGAAAGAAAGAAACCACTTCCGTGCTAACAACCAGCCATAGAGCAGATCAGTTTAGGAAAAAAGCGGCAGTTGATCACAACTTTTTGCGAGAGCGGTGAAGCAAAACCACAAAACAACAATCAGTGACATCACCAACAGCACTTACGGCCTGTGAGGGTCTCACTATACAGTTTCGAAAAAAGCCTTTGAGAGTGGAAATATAAAGGCCAAACCACAACATACAAGCCGCTCATCAGCAGGAAGAATCAGAAGGCCGGAGTAGAATTCAAAAGAAATACAGAGTTGAACCACTAAAGTTCTGCAACCAAGATTAACCTTGATCAAAAGTAGATCTGCTCAAATCTAACCCAAATCAACCACACACACAGTCAAGTCAGGCACAGTGGAGGTAGTGTCATGGCTCGGCCTTGCATGATTGCTTCTATTCTAATATTTATTGTTGATGTACCTCATGATGTTAACAGACTAACCGTTGGTGCATCCAAACCATTTTCGGAGAAACTTGCAAAACAATGAGTTAAATCACACTAGAAACTTTATTTGATGGGAAAGAAGTGGAATGTTTTAGACTGGCTGGATGTTTTAGTGGAATGTTTTAGACTGGCTGGATTATTAATCGGACCTTGATCCAATTGAGCCATGAAACATGGAGATCAGACAGCAACAGCTGGATGAAGCTGTGGTACGGTACAAGCTTGGAAAAGGCTAACAATAGAACAATGCAACATCAGTGGGTTCCCAGGTTTATGCAGTTATTGCAAGCAAGTTTTATATGAATATTACATGATTCAGTCATTTTCTTTAATGCTTATCCTGTATACAGGGTTGCATGAGGCCTGGAGAGTATCCCAGGAGACTTTGTGCACGAGGTGGGGTAAACCCTGGACAGGGGCCAATGCAAGTCACACATACTGGGCAAGGGCACACATACTGTCCGCATGCATTTACATACTGTGGGACTGTAGAAGGAAACCCATCAAGCATGGGCAGAACATGCACACCTTACGCCCACAGACCCGAGGTGTGAATCGAATCCTGGAGGTGTGAGGCCAAAGTGCTAACCACTCCGCCATATTACATTATATTTCCTTTAATTGACTTTAAGACTATGTCAGGGTTAACCCCTTGAGGGTGCCTTGCGCCCAGACCCTCTTTTGTGTTTTTTTTGTTTTTTTTTTTGTAGTTTTTGCTTCATTTCCCAGGATGCACCTCGGTCAGTTTAAACAAAGGAGAGGATTATCAAACTTTTTGAAGAAGGTAAATCTTCACGGAATGTTGCAAAAGAATTGGTTGTTCCCAGTCAGCTGTGTCTAAAATCTGGACCAAGTACAAATCAAATGTAAAGGTTGTAAAAGGGAAGCGTACTGGTAGACAATAATAAGACATCAAAGCGCAAAACTTAAAGCAATATGCCTTGAAAACAGAAAATGCCCTGGAAAACAAATGAGGAACAAATGGGCAGAAAGTGGAGTCGATGTCTGTGTGTGACCGGACTGTAAGAAATCGCCTCAAAGAAATGGGATTTACATACAGAAAAGCCAAACGAAAACTATCATTACCATCTAAACAAAAAAAAACAAGGTTTCCGTGGGCTAAAGAAAGACAATCTTGGACTGCGGATGACTGGATGAGAGTTATATTCAGTGATGAATCACGAATCTGCATTGGGCAGGGTGATGATGCTGGAACTTTTGTTTGGTGCCGTTCCAATGAAATCTATAAAGACAACTGCCTGAGGAAAACATGCAAATTTCCACAATCATTAATGATATGGGGTTGTATGTCAGGTAAATGAATGGGAGACATGACAGTCATTACATCTTCTATAAATGCTTAAAAAAAAGTTTGTGTTGAGATTTTGGACACTTTTCTTATTCCATCAGTTGAAAGGATGTTTGGTGATGGCAGCATCATTTTTCAGGATGATAATGCATCGTGCCATAGGGCAAAATCTGTGAAAACATTCCTAAAGGAAAGACATATAATGTCAATGGCATGGCCTGCAAATAGTCCGGACCTAAATCCAATTGAAAATCTGTGGTGGAAATGGAAGAAAATGGTCCACGACAAGACTCCAACCTGCAAAGCGGATAAGGCAACTGCAATAAGACAAAGCTGGAGACAGATTGATGAAGTATACTGTTTGTCATTAGTTAAATCCATGCATCAGAGAATTCAAGCTGTTATAAAAGCCAGAGGTGGTGCAACAAAGTACTAGTAGTGTTTTCATTTGGTGGTTCCATATTTTTTCCCTCTGTTTGATCTGTAAAAACAGTTGTCATTGACTATAGTTTGTTTGTTTCTTTGTTTGTTTTTTTAGTGTTTAATACAGCCAGAAGTTTGAATTGTTGAGTGAAAGTAGTTTTGTGGCATGTATGTGCTTGTTTTTTTGTTTGTTTGTTTGTTTGTTTGTTTGTTTGTTTCTGCAGAATTAAACATTTGAATAAACATCTGAAGAGGTGATTCCATACTTTTTGCCAGGGGTTGTAGTACTTGTGAAATGCTGGTTAGCTCATGTTTAGTTTAGGTTCATGCCAGTTTAGTTCAGCTCCTAGTGTGGTTAGTTTGTATAAACTCCTGTTTGGCTTTGTTCTCATGTTAAGTATGTTTGTTTATGTTTTATTTGTTTATTATTAAAACATCTTCAAAAGTCTTTCCCTCTCCGCCTGTGCCTCGCCTACACCACCTTCGCAAGTTGTGACAGACTATTTCTTAATATAATATATATCTAAACTAAACATGTCACCAAAGGAGTCACATTACAAGTTGATAATAAAGATGTAAAAATCCCACAACTAAAAACTAAAATTCTGATCTATTGTCTCATATTTTTCTTCTCATATCATTAATTTCAAACCTTAATCATTACAGTGTATAGCAAAAAAAAATAAAATAAAAAAAAACCCGGCCCTGCTTTTGCAGTACTCCTGGAAAGGATGTTCTTTAAAACTTTGTGTTTTGCCTTGAATTGTGACTGTGAAAAGACGTTAAAGAGAAGAAAAAAAAAACGGATGATAAACATGTATCCATTACAGCCATACAATACTGCATTAGTCTGCTTTATGTAATATGGCAAAGAGCAAGTAGAACAAATAAGCTAAGATGGAAACAACACATGCTGTGTACTTTCTCTCTCCCTGGCTCTGTTCTGACAGATTGAACAAACTCACTACAGTAGACGAAGCTGCCAACAAGCTGTCATGGTTAATGGGTTTAAGTGTGGGGTGAAAATGGCAGCATGAAAGATTGTGTGATTGCAACTAATCTAATAAATCTGGATACTTTAGACACTTCATTAACCTACATTGTCCTACTTACTGTACTCTGCCAACACACACTACAAAAACAGAATTATTAATAAGATTTGCTCATTTGGGAAACTTAACCTCAGACCAGTGACTGAATGATTTTATCCTACATTATTTTGCAAAAGATAAATCATTCAGCGGTTGATTTCACGAGTACTTATTACGCTTATGCTGTAACAATACATTTAACTAATCTTATGTGACTATTTTTAACCCTATGCTAATCTGCTACACTGTAAACCTGAATAAGTTGGCAAAACTCAAAAAATTTAAGGTAATCAGTTACATTCAAATTTGTAAGCAATGATGTTTCCAATTTGAAGTAAACAGAACTATCAGTTTTTGAGGTTGTTGTATTCATTCATGTTAATCATTCTTTACTTGCATTATTCAGTAACCCAACTCATACTATTTAATAGCAATTATAATTATAATTTTTCTTAGTTGTTGCAAATCAAATAAATTGTTGTTGGTCTTTCGGCTGCTCCCACCAATGGGTCGCCACAGCAGACGATCCGATCCTCACACAAGCTTGGCACAGGTTTTACACCAGATGCCCTTCCTGACACAACCCTCCCATTTTATCTGGGCTTGGGACAGACACTTCATCCAGTTGTTGGGAATCGAACCCAGGCCTTTCACATCACAGGTGAAACACCTACCGCTGAGCCACCAGTGCCCTGACGTCAGACACAAAATCGCTAGGCTGAAAGATTTTAAGTTGGTGGAACTTTAAGGTGACAGTTACTTTTACTTAAGTACTTACAGTTACTTAAAATATCAAATTTGTTCAGTGTCATTTCTACAAACTCATAAATACCAAAACGTTCTAAATACTCATCAAGGTCTATTAATCTGAACTAATAGTAATTATTTAGGTTAACAGTACTCAAGATGTTTAATTACTTTGAGCATTAGGGTTTACCGTGTAGGATTGTTACTGTAGTAAACCACTGTTTACTAGCTGGAAAATTTGTCCATGCTTAGTGCTCGAATAATGTAGACTTTCGGGTTAAACTTATTGGGTTAAGCTCCTCAGCTTGGCCAATGAAGCCTTAACATAGAGACACTATTATAAGGGGTGTTCAAGTCAAACCGGAACTTTTTATTATGCAGAACAACAAAACACACTTATCAGAGTAAAAAACGACCTTTATATAATCCCCTGCTACACTAATGCATTTATTCCAGTATTTCACTAGTGCTTGGACACCATCAAGGTAGACAGTTTTCTCAGTACACCGGAGCCATGATCGGGCTGCCTTGTCTGATCGTCTGAAAACCTGGCCTCCCAGGAACTCCCTTAACCCTCCTGTTACCTTCAAATTTACCACCATCATTTATCCTTGGATAATTGGAAATTTCCTGAAAATTATTATAATTAAAATAGTTACTCAAGTTTATGTGTCAGGTACTTTATGTCACGTTTATATTCACTTTAGGTGACTATGGAGAAATATTCAGATCACCATAAAATTTCACTGATTTTTCTCACTGATATCTTTTTGGCGTGTTTTGGCTTTATATTTATCATGTACTACAGCTGGAATAAATAAATAAATAAATAAATAAATAAATATAGTAACGTATTAGGTCCCTTATAGGCTCGCCCTAACATCAGGTTGCATCAGGGAACATCACGGTGCGTAAGATGACATCACATGGTTTGGAGGAAACGTGTGACAGTCTTCTCCCCTTCACGCTGAATGGTTGTAGAAGAACACGGTCAAATCTTTCCAGCTCTCGCCTCTCCTCTAAATTTGTCATCCCAAGTATATCCTTTTTGATTGATGGTGTTATTAAGAGCTCAAATTGTATGTTTTTGTTCATGTTTTATGTTTGCTGACAGGATATCTGGTGGGGCTGGAACTATTTGGAAGAGATTAATATCACTAAATCGACCCTTTTGTTCAAGTGGGCCAATACTGAAGGTCTCATTCCCATCAGAGGAGGATGCCTCATAATCAGGGTCCTCATCAGCATCATCTTCGACATCCTCATTGACAAAAAAAAAAAAAAAAAACAATTCTTAGAAGTCATTTTCAGTTGAGGAAGAACAGAAAGAGAGAACACACAGAGCACCAAGAGAAATGATTTAGAAGGCTGCTGGATAACTTTTTTATGTTTGCTCCATCCCTGGTGTGTGAATCATCAATATCTTTGAGGGAACCAACAGTTCCTAGAGACTTTTCCACCCATTTTCAAGGATCAGATGTTCCACTCGCTTGAATGTTCATGGGAACGACTGCAGTGGGCTCCGAGCCACCTCAACTGGAATAGACATCCATGGACTTATGTTAACGTTTGTACAATCCAAATGAGTCTCAGCACCTGACTGTGTCTCAAGTCTTCTATAAATGTCGGTTATAGACTGGTTTAGATATCATATGTATGAATACGATATTCATACCAGCCAAGTATGAAAGTCTAAATTTACCAGTCTGTAATAAATTACACATTGTGACAAGAAAGAGGTCGTTATAATTAGTCAAGCAGCCTAAATTGAAGGTAACCCACCTGCTTCCGTAGTCTATGTCTGCCCTCTTGTGGGTGCAATAAATGGCACAAGCGGTTTTTTTTTATTTTTTTTATCTTTTATGAAAATTGTAACTTCAGCACTAACAATGAGTTCATCCTAAATTATTAGGCAAACATACAGTATTTCATGGTCTTTTTCTTGTGTTAAACTGATTATTGTGTTATGACCAGTTAGTAGATGCACAATTGCCATAATGTAGGTGGCGAATTATTTTTAGCACTGCAGTGTCATATTGTGTGAGGTGCTGGGAAAACCTATCCAGTGACCTAGGATAAAAAATCCTGAGCACTTCTAGTATGTTACAATGTTGTTGTTGATCTTTCGGGTGCTACCGGCAAGCTTGGGACAGGTACCAAACATCTACTGTACTCTGATACACCAGTGCCCTGCCACCTCCTGTATGTGACGATAATATCTCCTATTCTTTGCCTGTCTGAAGTATTGGGTATATTGTCTAGACAATATAAAAAAAATGTTTATGGTCTGCTGAGACCAAGATACAGTAAAAGGTTATAGGCATACATCTAAACATACAGTACATTTTTGAAGTATGGTGGTGGCAGCATCATGTTATGGGCCTGCTTCTCTTCGGATGTGGCAATGTGATGTGGATTTGGAATTGTGTATATTAAAATAGCAGACATTGCTGAAATATTACAACGCACTTCCCCATGTGGATGACGCCACTGAGGAACTGATACTTAAGTTAATGCTGAACAAGAGTCGACAAATTAAAACACTGTCTAAATATCCTGCGTGCAGTAGGGTGCGCGATCTATTACAGTACTAACTTGGCAGATATAACATTGTATACACATCAACACAAAAATGGCTCCTTGAACCAAATTACAAGCCTTATCCAATTATTACTAAAAACACAAATTATTATTTTATTTATACTGTACATTTGAGGAAAACCTGAAAGAGAACAGTATAATACTGGTAAATACAGGAACTATATCATAAACTAAAAAATAAGTCACAGGAAAAAAAAAAGTATAGAACTTTGAAAATAACTTTATTGTCATTGCACAATAAAATTACAATGTAATTATTCTTCTTCAACCCTTGCTGGGTCGTTTGTAAAAAGAACAAAAAAGACAAACAGAAACATCCTATTGCACACCTATTTTTAGTAAAATGCTTATTATGGGTGAGGGCAGAAACTGTTTTCCTGTGTATGTGTGAGTGATTTTATGGCCCCACACCTTCTTCATAAGGGCAGCGGTGCAAACAGTTGGTGACCTGGATGAAAAGGGTTCTTGATGCTGCTGCTTTCTTGCTCTGTAGACGTCTTCTGTGAAATGGAGGAGTCATTTCCTGAGCAGGAAGAATGTATTGTAGGCTTTTGGGAAATGTTAAAATAAAGTGCAGCTGCTCACCTTTGGAACCTTGGTACTTTGAACACTGTTCTGCTCACCTGCTAAGGACTGGGCAGTGCCCACTTACACAACGAGGACTAACTGTTCAATGTTCATACATTCACCATATGGGACATTTCCATTCCATTCCAATCATTTCAGCTCAGTCATCTGTTTATCTGTCAACATCTGTCTGTTGTACATAATGTAAATTATACAATTTTTACAACTAAGTTTCTATATCTCTATAGGTTGTTTTCAATATTTCTCTATTAAAATTCCCCCTTCCCTATATTTTTATATTACATTTTTTTATTTCTTTATTTAATTTCTTACTTTATTTCATAACTTATTTTTAGATAGACTGACTGTCTATTCCCTTTGTTCTCTTTAGTGTAAGGTCACGGACGGTCATATAAGCATTTCACTGCATATCGTACTGTGTGTGACTGTTTACTGTATGTGACAAATACAATTTTTTATTTGCGTTTGAATTTAAGCCACTTGACAATGCAGTAGACCAGCACACTCTCAATAGCAGTGATTCTTATAGGATGGATCATCCTTTACATGTACCAATCAGTTATCACTAACTTTTTCCACAATAATAATAATAATAATAATAATAATAATAATAATAATAATAATTTGTCCCTTTATCCTTGTCACATCGGATAATGAGTTTTTTTTTTTTTTTTAATAGATGCCCTTCCTGATGTAGTCTATTCATTTCCTAACCGGGCTTAGGACTGGCATAGGGTTAAAGGCCTGGCCCAAGAACCCAACTGCTGTGACTCAATGGTGGTGGGGCTCAAACCCTAGACACTCTGATCAACTATTTAGATGACTTGTCCTTCGAAAGGTCACACAGGATGATGCAAAAAAAAGAAAAAGAAGACAGAAGGAAACAAAAGATGCTTTAAAAAGAGGACATATGGGTTTATTTGTTTGTTTTTTGGCCGGAGTGGCAAGATTCAGATTTTAATTTTATTCACACAGGTGTACATAAGCACCCAACCAGTCTCTACAGGGGACAATAGCACCTATGTATATTGGTGCTACCAGACTATCATGGTTTGTGATTTGTGACCATTTTCATAAGTATATCCTGTCCACAAACATGCATTTTCCCAACCACTGACCTCCACTGTTCCTTGTGACCAATTACTGATCACCATTATTCCCAATGACCATCCAAAAGATTTCAGGAAATCAGGATAGCCATTGCCACTCGCAGCTATTCGAGCTATTCGATCAGATTGCAGTTACTGACATCATATACAGTATATCAAAAGTTTAAGGAGACCAGACCATCGCATCCATATGTCATTATTGAACATCTCATTTCAAATTGAGGCCTCCTTTTCTTTAATAACAACCTCCACTCTTCTGAGTAGACAGTAAATATTGGAGAGTAAATTTTTGTTCATAAAGCCACAAGAGGTCAGTCCCTGATGTTATTCAAGGTTGACCTGGCTTGCAGTCATCTTTCCATTCCAGTTCATCCCATGTTCAAAAGGGTTGAGGTCAGGGCTCCGTGAAGCACACTTTAGGTCCTTCATCCCAACCATAACAACATAACATGGCTTTATAGAGCTTGATTTGTGCATGGTCATAGATATGCTGGAACCTGTGTGGTGGAAATTAAATTAACAACTCCAGAGGGCTCAAATAGTATCACAACATGAGTAGAGGTTTATTTAAGTAGCGCTGGACAAAAGCGTCTGCAAGATAGGGGTACAGTAACCCCCCTCATCTCACAGTGCAATATATATTCTAATGGAGCAGTTCATATAACACATAAAACACATTACGTTTAAGAAAATAACAGCTGTTTCCTTAAATGTTGATAGGCAGGTGAGTGACCCTGCTGCCGCCAAGTCTCTGTCAACATACAGAGACCAAGGCTTTTGCTCCCTGTACATCTTGTTCTTTCTCACACGTACACACATTCCAAATCTGCAACTCTAACTGACCTATGATTATGTAGACTTTTAGTAAAACACATATGTTATTAAAAACTATACTCCGATCAGCCATAACATTATAGCCACCCACCTAATATTGAGTGGGTTCCCCTTTTGCCATTAAACAGTAATACACTTTGTGTTCTACCTCCTTTCAATCAGAACCAGCATTAAACTTTTGTTTAATTTGAGCTACTGTAGCCCTTCTAACACATGTTAGCCTTCACTTTCCACGTTCATCTGTGAGCCTTGGCCACCCATGACCCTGTCGCCAGTTCACCTTCACCTTTTCATTCCTTGGACATCATTCGGTAGGTCCTGATCACTGCCTCCCAGGAACATTCCACAAGAGCTGCAGTTTTGGAGTTGCTCTGATCACATCACCCATCACAATTTGGCCTTTGTTACCGTACATAGAGCTACAATATCGATCTCACTACACCTGGAAGTGGGTGGGCTATATTAGGCAGCAAGTGAACTTTTTTTTCCCTCCAAGTTGATATGTTGGAAGTAGAAAGAAATAGGCAAGCTTATTTGATGGATTTGATGGACTTTGACAAGGGCCAAATTGTGATGACTGGGTCAGAGCAACTCCAAAACTGCAGCTCTTCTGGGATGTGTCTGCAGTGATCAGTAGACATACTTAAAGTGTTGCATGGAAGGAAAACCGGTAAACAGGGAAATGGGCGGCCAAGGGTCATTGATGCATGTGGGAAAAGCTACTGGGGAGAAGAGCTACTGTAGATGACATTTCTGAAAAGGTTAATGCTGGTTCCAATAGAAAGGTGTTAGAACCTTCGGTGGCTTCTACTATTTCGTGGCAAAAACAGGAACCTACGTACTCAATATTAGGTCATAATGTTATAGCTGATCGGTTTATATACGTAGGCTATATGAAAAATTAAAAGAAAGGTTTTGTCTGTACGTTGATAGGGTTGTGTATTATTTATTTATTTATTTATTTATTTTTACAATAGCGGCACTAATTCGATACTTTTAAAATGGTACGAAATTAAAGAATACCTTTTTACTTAAATTTTTTAAAATAAACAATATATTATATGTTCAAAGTATACATAAATGTAAGTAAATACAAAACACAACAAATCTACATACTACTTAATCCAACTACAATAATTTAACACCAATAACAGCAAAATAGTTGGTATTCTTGGTACGCTACAAACCAGCTTCAAATTTCAGCCGTTTTTTTTTTTGCAAAAATATGATCATATTCGCCTTATCTGGAAAAATATGACCCCATTAGGTTGGACGCGTTTCCCTCTTTACACGCAACTGTTGAAAGAAATTTGTTGCATGTCACATTGTCAGAATCCATTGTTGTGAAATTCAGACACACTTTAGAACGTTTAGCTTTAGGCATTTTGATTCAAGCATGTTTATCTTAGCGAGTTAACGCATTCACGCGCTGCATTCATGCAGATAGTCTCATTTCCCGAGTCATTCTTTAATGTCATAATGTGAAAACAACATGAACACTCATGTTACTACAAAGATTAGCTGGATTTGTATTATTAGAGTTTTTAGACCCAGTTAATATGCATTTTCTCAGTCAGGAAATCTTTCACATGCAATGAGGGTAATGATGCTTCTTATGTCTGTTTCAGAGAACCAGAGGCCAAATTTTTCAATTGCTCACTAAGTGGTACCAAAAATCTGCATTCTTAATCAGTTCTAGTACACAACGGTTATATACAGATACCAGTGCTGTATTGGCGCCGAGTTTCGGTACCCAACCCTGTACATTTTTCAGAAGTTGCTCTTTCAATTATACAGTATCTTTATGTTTCATATATTGGAGGACCCGAAACCAGTCTCAGAAAATTTTCTGTCTCTCTGTCTGTCTGACTGTCTGTATGGATGTGAGTTTAATGAAACTTTGGCAGTCTGTCAGTATTTGCCTGAAGTTAAACCTGCACCATAAATTAAATCAAAACGGTGAGTAGAAGCAATTATGAGTAGCTTTGTGCCAGATTACATCGCAGTATCGCAGTGCCTTTTTGGACAAATAAAGTGCTTTTTTCAAGGTACCGCTTGAAAAAAGCACTATATACACGTGGCTATATGCATCACTCAAAAGAGCCAATCAATTACCGCAATACATTACCATGTATAGAAACAGTATGAAACTGTACAGGACAGAAATAACGGTAATGTGCCTACAAGCTGGCAAAATCCTCACAAAACACAAAGAAAAGTACAACTCTGCATGGCTTACACCAACAAATGTCAAGTAGACCATAAAACATGGGTGGTTAGAGCAAAACATATGTACAGCAGTCTGAGGTGAGGGCGTGTAAAAGATCCAAACTGAGAGCACAGTGTTATGCGCTAATATCAAAATGTTGAGTAGAATTGAAGATATGTGCAGTTATGTGCCAGATTATGTCACAGCATCACACAAAACTGACTGGACAGAATTGATTGAAGCTTTTGCAGTACTGAGATATCTGCCTAAAGTTTAACCTGGACTTGAGTAAAAGCACTGTTATGAACAGTTATGTTCCAGATGTAATAATCTACTTCGATGTAAACAAACACTTGCACAATGGGGTCACAGGGGGGCCTGGAGCCTATCCCAGGAGACTTAGGGCAGGGTACCAACCCATCACAGAGCACACCCATTAGCCTAATCTGCATGTCTTTAGAGAAAACCCATTAAGCATGGGTAGAACATGCAAACTCCACACACACACACACACACACACACAGACATGCAAGGCGGTAATTGAACCCTCAACGCTGGAGGTGCAAGGCGACAGTGCTAACCACTAAGCCACTGTGCCAACTGCAACAATAGATATTAATTAGAAAAGCTAAACTGAATATTTTCACCACAGAAATGATAGCACTTAAGTAGTATAAGTGAATTTTAATGCCCTGGAGTCATTTTAAGACAAAACTATATCTTTATCCGATGTACTTCACCGAACAGCTTGTGTGTTTGTGTGAGGATTAAAGAAGTACAACTTAATGTAAACAAGGCGTAAGATACTCAACCTTACAACATTTTATTTCTTTGTATTAACACGTTAGACAGAGAGTTCTGCCGTTCAGAAAGACAGGCAGACATGTTCGTGGGCTTCAATCTGAAATAATAATAATAATAATAATAATAATAATAATAATATAACTGATTACATTAAAGCTGATTAGCTTATTTTAAACTTTGACCTTTGAACTATTTCCTCGCACTGTTTAACGACAGGTACTAACGCTGCTCGCTGCTGAATAACTAGCGTTAGTATAACTCGTGTTAATTGCCATTTTGTAGTGTAGTTAAAAGGGTAACGCTAAAAATGTAAAGTAATCAGTGATATTGTTATTATAGGTTGAAACCGGAGTGTCCGGTTTGTACTTTACGAGGCATAAGCACATACAAACCTGTCACTTTTTGCACGCGTTTGATTCGGTCACGGCTTCCAGTGCTTGATCGCAGGGCAGCGATAAGTGTGTGTGTGTGTGTGTGTGTCTGGAGGAAGAAGAAGCTTACGAAGAAGTTCGGGAAGGCGCTCGTCGACACTTAGCCCTGTGTTCTACACTTATCTATGAGTTATGTTTCTGTATTTTGGTCGTCTCGTGCTGCTGCTGTTTGCCGCCGCTCGTGCGCGAGCCAGTGAAGGTAAGAGGAGTTTTTATTTTTATTTTATTTAAATCTTTATAAAGCTTGTCATCTCAGATTTATTCCGCAACATTAAACGCTGATGAACTTTTTTTTTTCACTTCTGCTTCAAGCCACCTTATCGGCACGCGCTAATAATAATAACAACAACGAATAGTTGTATATGATTCCCTTTATAAACACGCGCAGTCTCGTGTGTTTACAAAGGCAATCATATACAACTATTTGTTGTTGTTGTTGTTGTTGTTGTTGTTATTGCGTGTGATTGCGCAGTAGACGCTAGTCTGCACGTACGTCAAGAACCTGTTGCACACTGTAAGCCTCTCTCCAAAGTGGGTTTTTATTATTTATTTATTATTTATTTTTTTTAATCAAAGTCTGCAGTTCTGGATAGAGACACGGCAGATGTGGAACTTTGTGTGGTTATAATCATTGTCATATAGCCAGTAGGGGTCGAACCGATCGCACCCGGAACGATCCAGCCCACGGTTCGGCACGCGCGTGACCCGCGGATTAAGTGCTCGTTTTTTAAACGTGCAGGTTAATCTTAAATGTTTACAGATCGCAGAGTGATTCTACCGATATTGCTTTTTAAAGTACTGAATTAGACGGAGCAGGAGAACTCGAAGAGCCTCCCGC
>JAAGKR010003720.1:0-5000 GCA_011419295.1 Clarias macrocephalus
TGCTACATGCTACATGCTACATGCTATGTTACGAGTCATTCTACATCATTCTCCTCAACGTCATCATCTTCATCCTGCTACACGGTGTAGAAGCCGTGATTTAAAACGTATCTGAAAAAGCATGTTGCGGTAAGGCTAACCGGACCGTGTTAGCCGGCTAGCCGTTTTCCTTTGCTAACATCAGGTTACATTAGCATCCATTTCTAAATGATCTAGGCAGAGAGTCAAAGCTTGTAGCGCGGTGCTGATGACCTGCTTGTTAGCGTCCTCACGTTTGTGCAGTAAGGCTTATCCAGGTTGTTGGTCTTTTGGGATGATCGAGGTTCCTGCCTCTCCAAACTACATTTCTCAGAAAAGTTGTCATATTTGTCGAGAGCTGGAAATTCAGTCTTTACTACATGAACGAAGGCATCGCTGGTAGGAGACGCCCGGACTCCAACGCTGCGAGAAAGGACATCGAAATCCTTGTGAAGGTCCGATCAGTGGTGGCCTCAACCTCCAAGGTGAATTATTACGCGACTGGTCCTTTAGTTTACTGAACAAAGTCCTCATTTTCTTCTTTGTCAGCCTTCTGTTCCTCCTGCAGTTTGTCTCCAGCCCTCTAGAGGTCCTCGGTGTTCCCCTCAGCCTTAGTTCTTCCTTGTGTTTCCTTGTTCGAGTTGTTCAGCTCACCTGTGTCTCGTTTCCTTCCCCCTGTGAGTCTCTTGGTGTTTGAGTCTCCTCCGTTTTCTCCCTCGTGGAGGTTTTGTTTGTCCTCAGCAGTTCCTTTTGTTTCTGTCATTAATTCCTCGAGCTGAGAAGAACCTGAGTTGAATGTGTTTCCCTGTGCATATTTTGTTTCCCTTTTTTTCTCATAAATCTATTTGACCTGGGACTTTGTCTTGAGAGCCTGACAGAGAACATTACTGTTTATGAGATGAATATTATGAATCAGATCTAATTTCTCATTATTTTTCTTCTCTTCATTTTCTGTTATTCTGCTCGATAATTTGACCCCTTTTTCAAAATAAACGTATTAATAATTAATTTCTTCTGAACTTTTTTCTTTTTTAATAAAAGTGATTATACATGACTAGAAATACTGTAGCTGTAAAGGCTTAATAATCTTTCATTAAGTTTATTGTAATCCTGTAATAAGAAATATTAGATATATTTTACAATATTTCCGATATTTTCCAGTGAATAGGGTGTCTTTATTTTTGGTTCGTCAGATCAGAGAGTGTGAATTAAATGTTAAAATGATGAGAACGTCTCTTCTGGCTGACGCTCTCTCCCGCTGTAACTAATCTCTGCTCCAGTGAGGAATAATGAATATAAACGCGAGTGTTGGGATGAAATGAAACGGAGGATTCGCTCGAGGTGAAACATCTGGAGTCACAAAACTGAACTGAGAGCCGAATCCTGTCCCTGTTTATTAACACTCACAGCTCATGTGTAAGTGCTGCCTGTTTAGCCTCATGATCACAGGCTTCCTTAAATCCTGCGGCTTTTATGTTGTGTGTGTGTGTGTGTGTGTGTGTGTGTGTGTGTGTGTGTGTGTGTGTGTGTACAGTGTGTGTACAGTGAAATTCTTTGCCTTGTGTCTGAGCTGAATGTTCTGCGAGCTGCTTCAGAAGCGGATTATCAGGTATAATTCTGTAACACGGCTACAAGGCCAGCTTGGATTCTTTGTGCTTTTTGTCCATCCTCCTCTGTGGGTGTCACACGGGACCAATTTAACACTTAACACGCAACAAGATCGGTTTTATATTCGCTGCATTTTTAATAGCGACAGGCCATCTGCATTAAAGTGCGTCCAGCTCACACTACACATTGTTTACTGCGGTGATGCTGAGTTCTGCATGCTGATTGGCCAGAAGGTGTTGATTAATTCTCTGTAACAGCAGCTCTGACTGTAGTGCAGGTTTATATGGAGGCACTTGCATTGATGCATCACAGTTTCCTGAGCAACAGCTCACGCGCTGCACACGGGCCATAAAATCTGACTGTAGGAATTTATCTCATTTAAAAATAAACATTTTTTTTTTATAAATGTTTTATTAACTTTCGTTCACCCCAGTGCTTGTGCAGCTTCTGTTCCTATTGTGTAGTCCAGGTGTAAAAATGGTTTCAGCGCCCTCTGCTGTTCTGGAGGAAACACACTCGTTCCAGTCAAAGTGGTACTTTTGATCGCGCAGAACAACAGAACAATTATGAGAGTAAAGTGCTTGGATACCATCAAGGTAGAACATTTTCATGATTCACATGTGAAACGCCGGCCTCCCAGGAACTCCTTTAATGGCCCAGACATGTGGAAACGGCCTGGACCGAGGTCAGGACTGTACAGGGGGCGTGGCTATAACTCCTGGAGTTCCTGTAACGTGCGAGTGATGTTGGTGAACGAGTGTATGTACAGTTCACACACGCGCACAGATGCGTCGGTGGGCAGCGTTGATTTTCAGTAATCAGGCCTCCACTCACTGAATGTCTACAGGAAGGACTGCAGGGAGCTTCGAGCCACTCGGCCGGGATGGTCAATATTCAGATGTTTCACTGCAACTAAGAGTCTCATCAGCGTACTGTGACTGAAGTCGTCTGTAAACGTCAATCACTTTTACGCCTTCACTCACCAGAAAGTTCATCACGAGCCCCAGTTTAACTAGAACTTAAGGATCTTTATTTTTTTTTTTTTGTCTTAAAGTTTTAAGACAAAATAAACGCAGCTTGTGATGCGTCACTGAGAAACATCTGTCCTGAACATGTGGGAGAATCTGCGCGATGTCACAGCTTCACCTCTCACAGCTTTCCTAATAGAAATGTTTTCAACACGACAAAATGTTATCTAACTAAATTGTTTCTTCCTGACTAGAAGCTAAAAATGGGATAATAAACACGAGCGGGTTTCTAAGAAAGGTAATGAAATCGATTGGTCTCGGGTTCTGCTACAGGTCTCAGTAATCCTAATAAACTCCCGCCTGAGAATGATTATCCGTCTGCTGACACTCGGCCGGTTCAGATAACTTTCGGTCCAGTAGATTGAGCTGTTGATAAACATTACAGCCGGAATGGTGGCAGAATCTCCAGCCTGCCTGAGACCGGCATATTAATGAGAAAATAAACTGCAACTGAGCACAAGGAAATGAAAAACAGAGCACATGACACAATATATAAACTTTAACATGAAGTGATTTGAAGATTCTATCAATTATAGGGAAGATTCTATAAAAAATAAATAAATAAATAAATAAATAAACTCTTTCTGTCGGGCTGTGATGGGAAAATACTATGATAGGACTTTATTTAGTTCACCCAAGTGTGTGTGTGTGTGTGTGTGTGTGTGTGTGTGTGTGTGTGTGTGTGTGTGTGTGTGTGTATAAGCTTTTCTTTATCTGCTCTGAGAACAATTAAATATAGACAGGAATGTAAGAATCTAAATAAAATCACTGCATATCTGCTATATAACCAGTGACGTCGTGATGTCCTGTGCCGCCACACTCAGGTTGATTATTCTTCTATCACAGCATGTCTCAGTGTCCCATTTCTCAGAGACCAGCGATCACAGGGGCCAAGCACTTTCCGGCTCCACCATCGTCACCGAGACTAAATCTGATGAAATCTGGTACTGCATATCTGACACGTTACCAGGACGCCGATTGTTCACCAATCACACCATCACTTTGGCTTCATGTCTAAAATAAGGAAATGTCAACATACTGGAGCTCAGCTCTCGAGACTTTTCATGAGGATGTTAAAAAATATTCAACTTTTACAAATAAACCCAAAGCACGATTACGTTACATGTAGAAGAAGGAACTCGTGTGAGGATTCTTTGGAGAAGGAAAAGGACTGAGCGCGAGAGCTTTTCCACACCCGAGCTCTTCTTGAAGCTCCTTTAATGAAGTGAAACAGACATGAAGCTCAGCGCCAACGACTAACCTGATCATGGCTCAACACGCCGCCCGCCGGTGACTCATCCAATCAAACAGATCAGAAGTCACAGGCACGCTAGGCTAATCAAGCACTGCGTCGCCGTCCAAACATGCCATTAGTCCACAAGAGACGGCTCCAAAACATGTCGGGATTTTAATGGATGCAGACGGAAGACTGAGATCTATCTCCAGCCCCATGGAAGGCAGCCATGAGTTTGGTGGCCAAAAGGCTTTCTCAAAATCGATCCGGCGATGAAGGTTTGGCGCACGAGGCTGGCAGCAGATCAACTGTCTCCCTCTGCATAATTTCTGCCTTGATATTTTTGCAAAAAGGACACTGTTCAAGGGAACAAATCTTTCACACTTATTGCCTGGCAAGCATCAGCATTTGGCAGAAATGTTGCTTCAAATGGTTTGAGCTCGCAGGTTTAGTGCCTAATGAAAATGTATCGTACTCGGGCTTTAAGTGCTTTTAAAACACGTCTTAATGGTTATACCTTAATTAAATTATTTAGCTCCACCTGTGCAAAACAATGTCAGCACTATCAGTGTCACTCGCCCGCGTCACTGGGGTTACACAACATAAAAGGAGCTTCCCGATGGAGACGTGACTGTGTTTCACTGTGTTACCTAAATAATGTTGAAATGAAATAAATTGCACGTAATGTGGTCATATGTAAGCAGCAGAGAGAGAGAGAGAGAGATGAATCCAAGGCGCTGCGGTTGTCGTAGTGGTTAGCACTGTGGGCTTGCACCGCTAGGGTCGAGGGTTCGAGTCCCGCCCTGTACTTGGTGGTTTTCCTCCCACAGTCCAAAAACATGCTAATTGGCGTTTTCACATTTCCCATATCGTATGGATGTGTGTTCGCTCTGCAATGGATTGGCGCCTTCTCCAGGTGTGGCTTAAGTCTCATGGGATAGGCTCCGCCCCACGCCACCCTGTATCCAGGATAAGTATGCAGTATAGACTGAGTGAGTTGTCGGGGAATCAGGAGCAAATGATTCTGAACATGGTGTGCATGAAAATAAAAACAAACAAACATGACATTTCCCATGTGAAGTTTGTCGGCCTTCGTGTTCGTGCCAGTCTGA
>JAAGKR010003720.1:10000-43627 GCA_011419295.1 Clarias macrocephalus
CGTGCTTGGTGGGTTTCCTCCTGGTACTCCGGTTTCCTCCCACAGTCCAAAGACATGTAGGTGAGGCTAATTGGCTTTCCCAAATTGCCCGTAGTGTGTGAATGAGTGAGTGTATGTGTGTGTGTCTGTGCCCTGTGATGGATTGGCACCCTGTCCAGGGTTTACCCTGCCATGTGCCCTAAGTCTCCTGGGATCGGCTCGTGACCCTGAATACAGGATTAAGCCGTATAGATGATGAGTGAGTGAGTGAGTGAGTGAGTGATGAGTATTTCCCACATTCTGGTATATAGCCTTATTAATATATTATCAATAACTAGATTCTGTGACCTTTATGTCTTTATAAGACTGCTCTTCTCTTTAACCGGAGCTCTGCTGTGCTGTGTGTCAGAGGGGTGTCGGCTGGCCATTTGGATCTAGCATGAACAAGCTGGTGAAGATGTAGTCGTCCTTGACGGCTGATGCTTGGTCAGGTCTGTGCTCTAAACATTGAATTCCAAAAGGACTGGACAGACACCCATAAAGCCAAAAGACACGCTCCGCTCAGAGTCACATGTTGAGAAACAAATTCTTGATGCCATGGACTCTTTTTTTTTTGTATCTGATACATTGAGGGGAAAAAAGTAGTTTTTAAAAATGGTTATGATATTGTAATATAAAAGAATCAGTGATAGAGTGATAAGCATCTGGTGTATTTTACTGACATTTAAGCACAAAATAAAACATGTGTTCTCCTGTTTAATGCAGAAAACTACTTTATTATTTTGACAAATTTTTAATACTTTAAATTTTTTTTAAGTAATGTTTGTGTGTTTTAATTGTTGGGGTGTTGTTATGCAACTTTTTAAATGGAAAAACAATCACTTGAACCAACTACATCAATGGGCTACAATGGGAGACAACTTACCTTTTTGAGTAGATGAAAAGTTGGGCCGAGTCAAACCTAGAGAAATATAATTATCTGAGCCCACAACCAATACTACTTGTGCTGACTTAAATATTTGAATTACAAGTCAACTAAAGATTTTGAACTGGGTACATGTTGTGTACTGCAATGTGAAATATTTAGTTTGGCCAGCAACTTTCTCTAAAAATTGAGTAATCTGTGCAACTTGTGCAACTTGTTACTTTTTTTTTTTATGTTGAGGTGGCTTTTTTTACTTATTTATTTTTTTACAGTGCATAAAAGACCCTCATCCGTGATCAAGTTTTTTGTACTATGGGATGAAACAGACAGAGCAGAGGTGAAATTCAAATTTCCAACCCTGGAAATGCAAGACAATTGAACTAAACACCCTGCTGACCTGCGTGGGGTCCAACTGTGTTTTCTTTAATCATCTGGCAGAAGAAAAAGTTGGATAGGAAATGTTGAGTAAATGCACAGCATCAGTTACAATTAGTCTATGTCTGACATCAATATACAGAGACAAACTTGAATGTACGTACTTGTATAAACTTACTTTAAAATGAAGAAATAACAACCTGACGCAACAGCAGTGCAACTTGGGACAAACTGAACAAAATTTTTATTATGCCAGCAAATTGGCGAAGGCTGAACCCATCAGATTAAATAGTTCTCATCTGTTTCCATCTTACAAACAAATAGCTGCTTAAATTAAAATTTTAAAATCCTTACTATTTTTATCTATTTCGAAATTTAATAAATTTTGCTTCTACAATGACAGTGTGTATTAATAAATATCTCTTAATCTTACTACAAGCACTTCATGTATTCGTGTATACTTCAAGGATTCTGTTTAAATTATTTATTACATTTTCTCTTAAATTTGACCAAATACATGTGAATTGTATGTGAATGTGGTATTCATGATACTTGTTTGAATTTATTTATTTATTTATTGACTTTTAAAATACACCTTTGTGAGCAAAGAAAAAAGTAATACTATCTCTTTTACACCAGAGGGCGCCATCGACACATTATAAATAAAGAAAGAAAGAAAGAAAGAAAGAAAGAAAGAAAGCTTTATGAAGCATGCTGTTAAGAAGTGTCAAAACTAGTAATGTTAATTACTTTACATTGCAAAAAATATATAATCATTTTTAAAATAATTTTCCAAACAATTACCAAAATAACTCTAATTTTAAGGCTAAATTAGGAAGGAGTACCATATTATACAAACCATAACTCTATATAACTCTAATAGCTCAAACGGTAGCCCGAATAATCTTAAACTCCAACATTCATAGAGCAATAAAAAGACCATAAATTAACATAGTAACAAGATTTTTTTAACAGTAGATCAATGTTGACTATATGGACCACCTGCTGGAAACTGATTTGCTGACTGCAGCCATGTTTTTTTAATGAATCCAGTTCGATCTTTCAGCAGCGACTCCAATGTAGAAGACCAAATGTTTTATGCCGGATGCCCTTCTTAATGCAACCATCCGTTTCCTAACCGGGCTTGGGACTAGATTGTGCTGAGTAATTTAACAAAAAAATTTTATATTTTGTGTAAAGATGAAGAAATTTTAAAAACATTGCAAAAACAAAAGTGTTGCATTTCTATTTTTCTTCAGTATATTAAACAGAAATTCTGCGGGCAGTGTTTGCGCAGGCGTTCCTCACTGAATGTAACAGTAGGCAGCGCATACGACAGGCAGAAGTCAACGCCTGCAGCTGAGGAGCGGCAGCACACTTCATTCACAGGCCAGGTAACGGCTCCAGTATAAAATAACAAGCCATCCTCTCTACCCATCCTCTACCGGTCGTCTTCTTCTTCTTCATACAGATAAACTAGACTTTACATCGTAATTCATGTAAACACTAGCTCGGCTCGTATTTTGTAATCTTATTCAAGGTAAAATTGTTGAATTATTCTTATCTTTAACAGTCTCCGTGTGTGTGTGTGTGTGTGTGTGTGTGTGTGTGTGTGTGTCCTTTGATGCCCTCTGGTGGATCATAAAAGAAACGCAAATGATTTCCCTAAGAATGTTGTTTCTTTATGTCAGTTATGTAGTTTGATTTGTCGATTTAAAAAAAATGTAAAAACAAACAAATAAATAAATAAATAAATATTTTCAGACCACAAAAATATAATAACGTTTACATTCACTCTACGGATTACTTTCGAAATTAGTTTAGGTTACTTGTTCTATAATGACAAATATACATAAAAAATGAATGAATGTAATTTTTTTTAAATATCACAATGTTTTAAACATCATTAATATGTGAATATATGGAAATGTATAAGTATGAATCTGGATCAATTGTATACTAATATAATATCATGTAATAAATATTATTAATTAAAGTTATTGACTTGCCGTCATTTGGAACATGAGGCATTAATGTCTTGTTGGGTCGACGACGGGTCATGAGGAAGGGGTGGAGGAGGTGGGCGGGGTTTTTGGTCTGCTTGCTTGTGCACACATCACGTAAAAACTACGAATAAAAATATAAAAAAAACTCATTTTAATGGGTTTCACAGGTGTTTTTGGCCGAGTTTGAGGTAACATATAGGCTTTGTTTCATCACAATTATATATATTGGTAGAAATATCTGAAAAATGACTTGAAAATTCAATAAACAGGAGAAATTTGCTTCCATATGTAGGCAGTGACATCACCATCTTTCATTTAATATTGTGAGATTACAATATACCTGTCAAAACACTGGAGCGGCGTGAGGAGCGGCAGTGAGTTGAATGACTTCACCATTCACAGGTCAGGTGTCACGTGAGCATCAGGATCTGCACACGGACGTTTCTATTATAAAATAAAACAGTTTGACTAGATTCAAAAGAGGCAAAAATTTATTTGCTTGATGTCAGTTTTGTTTACACTGTAGTGAAATGTATGCATAGTTCTTTTATTATTAAAACCAATATACAGCTATATATATACAGCTAAGAAAATGTATACACACTAGAAGAAAAAAAAATATCATGATGTACTGTATATTGTATTTAAGGCTCAATCAGTGCCGGGTGCGCAGGACCTTCTTGTTTTCCTAAGGATTCTTTTTTTTTTTCTCACACTTTTGGGGGTCTTTACATGCACAAAAACTCGGTTGGAATCTCCTGCCATTGGGATGCCTGAGAGTCACATGGCACCAGGTCCTCACACGAGATTTTGCCGCATCGCTCATTCACTCTTGCATGTATGCACGCGAAACTCGGCACATATTTAGAGCTCACTGAGCCGAACAACTTCCACACTGCATGTCCTGGGCTCAACTCAACAGGAAGTCAGTTATTTTGAGTCATTCGCAAAACGCACCAGATGGATTGTTATAAGCTCCTCCTAGGAAATTTATACAATCGCTCCAAAACCAACCAGCTTTTTGGAGGTCTTAACATAAAATTCCCCCTATTCTACACACACGTATCATAAATGTTAACACTCACACCTCACATCTCTCACACACACACAAACACACACACACACACACTGACATCAGCCATATTACACATAGTGTGTGAAGTGTGCAAGTTGGGTGCTTGGGCCCGCTCATCGTTGCTTGCAACTATATTATTATATATTATTATAATATTAATTATATTCTCATTATTATTATTATCATATACATCAATATGATAATAATAATAATAATAATAATAATAATAATAATAAGAGAATATTAAGGTAGAGCAATAAATTTAGTATTAAAACATTTTTAAGTTTTTCTGTTCCTGAAGTGTGTACACATTTATGTGTGTGCGTGCAAGTGTGTGTGAGTGAGGATGTGTTTGTGATATATACACACACTTTGCTGAATGTAACGGAATCTCGTTCCTCAAAGGCACTGATTTTTGCGAAATGCGAAGAATGCCAGATTTCGATTGACGTTTTGGCATTCCTCTGACCTTTGACCCTTTGCTCTCACCCATTACAAAACCCCAGCTGAGACCTGTGATTGCTGGTTGCGAAACTTCCTCTCTCCTCTGGTGATTTGACCTCGGAGTGATGTGTGACCTTCGACCTCGATCCAGAAACCAATCGGAGGTGTTGTGTGAAAGAAAAGCCAATCAGACCACAGAACCTACAAACCCAGTGATTTTACATAACCTCGGACAGAATGTGACATCAGGTGGGAATTAATAAAATAATGCAGAAGGGACTTTGCATTAACTCACCACATGCACACGCACACACACACACACACACACACACACACACACACACACACACACACACACACACACACAGAGTCTGTCAGTGATGGACAACATGAAGACACAAAACAAATGCTGAAATTCCAAGACTTTCAAGCAACAGCTGTCCCCTTTGACACTTACACACACACTTACACTCACAAACACACACACATTTAGCCTCTAGGTGTTTCTCTCCATACTTTCCCTGTCTTTTTCTCAAGCACTCCTAATTGGCCCCACGCTGAGTAATGTGACCAATGGGCTGCTGTGCTGGCGTTCTTCTGTGTGTTTGTGTGTCTGTGTATGTCTGTCTGTGTGTTTGTGCATGCGTGTGTGTGTGTGTGTGTGTGTGTGTGTGTGTGTGTGTGTGTGTGTGTGTGTGTGTGTGTGTGTCATTGACTGCTTGAGTGTGCTCAGGAGCTGATCAGGAAATCTCAGGCTCCCTGCGTCCTCTACAGAAGAGTTTTTGGAAGGCTCTGACACTCTGAGTTACATTTGGACCTACAATTCTACAAACGTTTCGCTTGTGGGATAAAAAGACAGACGAGAGCCCAGAGGAGACCAGTGAGGTGAGAGACAAGATATATACCTTTACATATACAGTAGTGAATGAGTTCTTATGTCAAAATAGAAACAATATGCATGGAGTAAGACGTTTATGAGGTTGCATCAATTGCACCATTGGTGTGAATTTCTTTTGAGGAAAAAAAAAAAAGTTTAACAAGGTATAAAAGTACAGATAACTCAAAGATTTGTATAAATATTCTATACCAACTTTTGCAATTGAAACTCTGATCAATTGAAGCATAACAGCAGTTGTAAATTATACATAATAATAATAATAATAATAATAATAATAATAATAATAAAAGTAGTTAGTTCAAACAATTCGACTAAAAGAAAAGTGCAACATACTGTTCACAAGCAGACTTTTCTCAAAGCGTTTAACAAAATTCGTTGCCTTAAATCATTCAAATTTTCCATCTCAGGTTATTAAAATTTATTGTAGTTTAATACTGTTTTGATCACATGTGCTAACTTAAATGGACTAAGCCTGAGTAGTTACTACTTAATGCCAGTGTTTTTTTCCATCAAAAAATTACATTTTTAATTATTGTCAAAAACCTAATTTAAACTTATTACAGCACATTGAAATTCTTTTACACATATCCAAGCTTGTTAGGAAGCAGAGTCAGACATGACGCAGCATTCCTGGAGCAGAGTGGGTTAAGGGACTTAGTGGCAGCTTGTCAGTTTTCGGGCTTGAACCCCCGACCTTCTGATTAGTACCCCAGAGCCTTAACCGTTGAGCCTCTGCATTGTCCATGTTCCTGTTTTTTTCACCGCTTTCACCAATAAACTTCAGTTGTACTTAATACATAAGACAATGTGCATCTGTTTTTTGTATTGTCCATCAAACAAACCTATACTCATCTCAGAATTTGAATCATGGGGAATGCAAAAAATATCTAAAAATAATTCAAATTCAGCTTTAACATACATACATTAAAATAATTTCTTAAAACTTGTTTCAGGCTAACAGTATAGTAAAATATTGTCCTAACTTCCCTTATAATAATAATAATTATTTAAAAAAAATACAAATAAATACCTAGAAATTGTGTAGTAGGTCTCATTGAAAAAGATGCCATCTCTGGGTTCATACAATTATTTTTCTATCTACTTCTATTGAATTTGATTTGTTATGTCTTTAAAAATGAAACAAACCCTTTAACAACAAACAAAACTTAGTATTAGGTAAAAATATCGTTTTTCATCTAAAATGTAGTAAATGTAATAACTTAAACATCATCACTTACTGTAATCTCCACTGATAAATGGTCCTAAGTTCAACCTTCAAGTACTTCAACATGCAAAAAATGTAAATATGACACTGATGTGTAGCAATAACACTGAAACATGTGCTAATGTACATACAGAACTTAATATTAAGTTGAGTATTAAGTTAAAAGCGTTTTTTGTGAAATTGTTGTTTCATAAACAGAACATTTACAATTTGTCGTAGCTAGCCAGCTAATTAGTTACCTTAGTTAGTTTTGTTACTTTATGTTGTTACTTTGGAAGTAGCACCTTGGTCCTGGAGGAACATTGTTTCTTTTCACTGTGTACTGAACTGTATAGGGTTGAAATGACAATAAAAGCCTTCTTGACTTGACTTAACTAAAATAGAGATGTGAAATTTAGTGAAATGTCAAAAACATTATGTAAAAGAGGATTTTAAGATTTTAATTGAATACAGTCGGACAAGACTTTTAAGAAAATTATTGAATAGTGCCAGCCAATCAGAAAGAAGTATATATAACATGTTAAGTTTTACACACTCTTATTTTTTGTGTGTTTAGTTAAATATTAAGATTTAATGGTGAGAGGTTTGACTCAGTTTTCTCAGATGGTAAAAGTGCAGTTTGTTGATCTGAACCAAAGTAACGACATGTCTTGGCTAAATATAGTGGTGCCTGAATGGAAAGGTGGTGAGAGAGGTGTAAATGAAAATGAAAAAAAAAAAGAAGAAGAAGAATTACTGGAATGAAATTATATATACTGTACACTGCCTGGCAAAAAAAAAAATCACCATTTCAGAAAGGTCACATTATTGGCCTGCATAAAGCAAAAAAATAAAATAATTAGACTTTTAATTACTGGACCTGGGATAAGGACGTCATCTTTGCGGAAGAAATGTATTTTAAAAAATCAAGTTGCAAGGTAAAAAAAAAATTTTTTAACCATCTGGTAAAAACCAGAGCTATGTTTAATAGTGAAAGTAAGAGCATTTCCATAGACACACACACTGACGAGATGTTTGATGAGGAACAGAATTCATACTAAACAGCTGTGTGGCCATAAGAAAACCACTTTTTAGTGAAACTCATCAGAAAAAAGGCTTCAGTTTGCTGGCGGGCATATAGACAGGCATGTGTTCTGATGAGTCATGATTGAGCTTATTCCAGGTCGATGGGTGTCTCAGGGTTAGAACGGAAGCGTAAAGCCTATGGAGGCAGTGTTATGATCTGGGGTTGCTTCAGTTGGTCAAGTCTAGGTTCAGCAAGATTATGTGGCATTAAAATAAGTCAGCTGATGACCCGAATGTACTGAACGACCAGGTTGTCATATCTATGGAGGTTTTCTTCCCAGATGGAATGGATATATTTCAGGACTCTAGGAGCATGAGAAACCATTGTGTGCTGGCATGAGTAGCTCTGTGGTTAATATGTTGGACTACTGAAGGTCACAAGTTCAAACGTCAGCACCACCAAGTTACCACTATTGGGCCCTTAAGCAAGGCCCTCTAATGCAGCGGTATAATGAGATCAAATGTAAGTTGCTCTGGATAAGAGCAGCTGCCAAATGATGCAAATGACAGGACTGTAATCAAAGCTAAAAGCAACTGAATGAAATCTTAGAGTGAGAGACCCTTTTGGGAGAGATATTGTGTGTGTGTGTGTGTGTGTGTGTGTGTGTGTGTGTGTGTGTGTGTGTGTGTGTGTGTGTGTGTGTGTGCTCCAGATTTTTTGAAGTATTGTACTCCCCAATCTGTACAGCAGTCCTGACAGTAATTATTGGTGTTATTGTGCTGGTTTGTTTAGATTATCATTTCTAATGTAACAGCTCATTCATGCCCATTTGGGGCAGAGCACTACATAACACGATCGGTGGAAGAAAAAGTTGTGGTTTATCAAAGAAATAAATGATTATGATGCAGCTTTCTGCGCAAGTATGTTCTTGTGAACATTTACTGTCAGGGCTTTGTAACAGATGTTCAGGATATAAATGTTTCCACTTTTCTGTGGTTTTTATTTTTGCATTGTTAAATTCAAGAAAAGGGGGGAAAAATAAGTTGGTGACGGAACATCACATGTATCCTTAAACAGCATGTCCTGGAGCAGCCTAGTAGTTAGCCAATGAACAGGCTAGTAGTTAGCCAGCGAAGAGGCTATTAGTTAGTTAATAAACTGCTAATAGTTAGCTAATGAACAGGCTAGTAGCTAGCTAATTAACAGTTAGACGTTAGCTAATGAACAGGCTAATATTTAGCTAATGAAATGCTAGTATTTAGCTAACAAACAGGTTAGTAGTTAGCCAGTGAACAAGCTAAATGCACAAAATTATCAAGATCATTTTTTGATAGCTGTTATTCTTTACCATAAATTTTCTTTTTCAACAGTGTTTTAAAACCTTTGGTGTGTGTGTGTGTGTGTGTGTGTGTGTGTGTGTGTGTGAGAGAGAGAGAGAGAGAGAGAGAGAGAGAGAGAGAGAATGTTCATTCTTCTTTACTAAATATCCTTTATCCAGGATATTGAAAAAATCACAGAACAGTCCACAATCTACAAACCTAAACTAATTACCATAAAAGTTAGCCAGTGATCAGGCTAATAGTTAGCCAAGGAGCAGATTAGTAATTAATTATTGAACAGCTAGTAGTTAGCTAATGAAGTCAGCTAATCAATCACCATGAAACACCATTGGTGTGTGTGTGTGTGTGTGTGTGTGTGTGTGTGTGTGTGTGTGTGTGAAAGAGTGAAAGAATGTTCATTCATCTTTATTAAATGCTTCATCCAGGATATTGAAAAAAAAATCACAGTACAATCTACAAATATAAACTTGTTTGCATAATGCCACACCAGGGTATTATTACATCATGTGGTCTACATAAGCTGAACAACGCTGAAGGAAACTGCTACACTGGTGTCCTTCTCAGAGTGAATTAAACTCATGTGCTTCAAGTAATAGGATACTCTAGCTTCTTATCGCACCTAATGTTAGCTAGCATCTACAGAAAAGGTAACTATCATTAGGTACACTAACCAGGTCACCACTTACACAGTTTTATGGCCCTAGTATAAATACAATACAACTGGAAGGAAAGACAAAGCACATAATGTACATACAAATTCTGTTGGCTATATATACACTATATGGATGAAAGTATTTGACCAAACCTGTTCATCATTCACTAGCCCCAGTGAAGGGCAACCTTAATACTTCAGCATGCCAAAACATCTTGGGCAATGCTCTGCTTCCAGCTCTGTGGCAACAGTTTGGGAAAGGCTCTTTTCAATTCCAACACAAAGCAAGGACTATAATGACATGGTGTGATGAGTTTGATGTGGAAGAACTTGACTGACCCACACAGAACCCTGTCCTCAACCCCAATCGAGCACCTTTGGGATGAACTGGAGAGGAGACTGTGAGCCAGGCCTTCTCGTCCAACATCAGTGCCTGACCTCATAAATGCTCCACAAAATGAATGTTTTCACAAAACACATTCAGCTTCTCAAAATTAAAAGAAGATTATGGAAATATGTATGAGCAAGTAAAAATGTGCATAGATCATAGTGATCAGATTGTCCCTGATAAACAAGCCAAGGGGAACGGCGACAGTGGCAAGGAAAAGATTCCTGGGTTGGCAGGGTATGTAGCTCCAAACCATCATGAAGCAGAATCCATCTGGAGGTGGTCCTTCTCTGGATGCCTCAGGATCCTTGCAGGGTTGGCCTCTGTGTACTGGAGCTGGGACAATCTCGGGATGGGTAGACAAAAAGAGAACAGGAAAAGATTAGCGTAGTTGCCATTCATTATATTAGTAGCACTAGATGAGAGTGCGCATTTAAGTGTACTGGAGTATGTGGTTAACGGATATTTATGTTACAGTATGTGTATGCCAGGCTAAAGAGACATTTCTTGAGTCTGCTTTTGAACTGGGAGACTGTGTCTGAGCCCCGAACATTATCAGGAATTCTATTCCAAAGCTTAGGAGCTAAATATGAAAACGCACTACCTCCTTTTGTGGACTTTGATATTCTGGGAACTATCAGAAATCCGGAGTTTTTTTGGTCCTTATGAGCACTGCGGATTGTAACGTGTCCCACGTGTCAGTGTCCCACAGAAAAACTCTAAAATCTTGTAGACAGCCTTCCAAGAAGAGTGGACTCCTTATTAAAATACATATATTCAAATACAATGTCATTGCAGGTTTGGCCAAATACTTTTGTCCATATATAATTGTCTGGGACTAGGGGAAAAACATTTGCTTCCATTTGTTTAATCACTTTTGTGAATAAGTCGCCTCTCTCCAACTCTCCTTTTGTGAGTTGCTTTTATTTTTTTTTCTCTCAGACATAATGCCCATCATTGCTCGTTTATTCATTCGTTCATCTTCAGTACCTGCTTTGCTTCCATGGAAACCATGTCTGAGCTGTTCCTTTATGTTTCATTCAATCTCAATAATGAATCGTCTTATGGAGCTGTGGGTAATGATAGAGAAATTACACTAGCAATGTATAAAGCATGTTTGCCTCAAACCTTTGTTTTTGTTTGTTAGTTCTACTACAGATAAAATTTATTTGACGAACCGGACTGTTTATGTTTGTGTATTATGATTTTGTATCTTCAGTCTCCGCTCCAAAAATAGTTCGTACATACAGTAGTTTAGAGTCAAACTTTGCCAAACACTTTTTTCACTCCTTAGAGAAGTTTATTAAGCTTTTTGCTCATTAATTCGTAGACTCGAGTGAAGGCAAAGTTTCATGTTAAATTGTACGTTCCCACAAATTTGTTTGCTGACTTGACAATTGTCAAAAGAAATGTTTCAAAATCACTGCCTGTAGTTCAGCAATGTCACGTTGTATGTTGATGTCTGTTATTCAACAGTTGAAGTTTATCCAATTTAGCCAGGATGCCCCACTCATAAATGCCTCTGGCTTGTCCAATCACAGATTAATACATTCAACACCTTAATACATTCAGACCTAACACTTGTATTAAAATATATAGAGAGAAAAAACACTGCTTATCAAAATAAAGCCTGTTTTTGGCTAGCAGTGCCCCTGGAAAAAAATATTGAAATTAAGGGGAAGGAATAGCTTTGTGGTTATGGTGTTGGATTGCTGATTTGAGGGTCCCCTGTTTGACTCCCACCATCGTCAGACTGCCACTCTTGGGCCCTTGAGCAAGGTCCCTTCATCCTCAACTGCCCAGACATAAGTAAACTGGCAACCCGGAATTGTTCCCGGCCCATGATTAAACTGGCAACCCAGAAACTGTCAGAGCAACAGCTGATATCCCTCCAGGAGTGGGAACAGACAGACAGACAGATAGATAGATAGATAGATAGATAGATAGATAGATAGATAGATAGATAGATAGATAGATAGATAGATACTTTGTTGATCCCAAAGAAAATGAATTTTTTTTTCTGTTTTTTTCTTCATTGCCCGATGTGCCTATGCATGTGGATCTATAAAATAATGTTAAGGAACATTAACTCTGCCATAAAGGTTAATTAAAGGTACATTGCATGTTCACCAATAGGTAAAGAAGTGTATATACAGTACAGACCAAACGCTTGGACACGTTCTCATTCAAAGAGTTTGAATTTGTATTATGGCAAGAAAAAAGCAGCTAAGTGAAGAAAAACGAGTGGCCATCATTACTTTAAGAAATGAAGGTCAGTCAGTCTGAAAAATTGGGAAAACTTTGAAAGTGTCTCCAAGTGCAGTCACAAAAAGCATCAAGCGCTACAAAGAAACTGGCTGACATGCGGACCGGCCCAGGAAAGAAAGACCGAGAGTCGCCTCTGCTGCGGAGGAGAAGTTCATCCGAGTCACCAGCCTCAGAAATCGCAGGTTAACAGCAGCTCAGATCAGAGAGCAGGTCAATGGCACACAGAGTTCTAGCAGCAGACACGTCTCTAGAACAACTGTTAAGAGGAGACTGTGTGAATCAGGCCTTCATGGTAGAAGATCTGCTAGGAAACCAGTGCTAAGGACAGGCGACAAGCAGAAGAGACGCGTTTGGGCTAAAGAACACAAGAAAGAACACAAGAAAGAAAAGTCGCTGAATGAGAAGGGGTGTCCAAACTTTTGCTCTGTACTGTATGTATTTACTAAAGATACAAACCATGTCTCCTTGTTAGTACCAAACCAGTGACAGGGTAAAGTGTATGATCAGTAAGAGTCATGATGCCACAAGCTTTTCACATTTAATATCATATGTATTCCAATCTGAACCTGCAGTAAGATTACGGTATTAGTCGTAGTCGAGTGGTGATTAAATGACCAGTGATTTTAAATGTAGTATGAAAGTTTAAATGTAAACTGTTTTTGTTAATCATGTAATACGGATAGAGATGCATTTACAGATTAATCGCTTCAGAAGATCTGATCAAGAACTTAATCCCATTAAGGTCTGTCTGATTAAGAACTGATAAAGGAGCAAGTCCCATTGTTGCATGTGAGTGTTCATCTATACCTATGGATACTCATCTCTCTCTCTCCCCACCACTACACTAACTAATCAGTCAGTAGATCAGACAGTATTGACCACCATTGTGTCTTTAAAAAGGAGACTTTTCAGACTAAAGGTGAAAATGCACCTGGTATAATAATAATAATAATAATAATAATAATAATAATAATAATAATAATAAAGTAAGGCAGAAATCATCAGGGCATCCTGGGTTTTTTATGTATAGCAATTGAGCAACTGCAATATATTCTGTGTGTGTGTGTGTGTGTGTGTGTGTGTGTGTGTGTGTGTGTGTGTGTGTGTGTGTGTGTGTGTGTGTGTGTGTGCATGATACTCACATGGTCTGCTGAAAGACAATGACCACTGTGTGTAGGGGCAAATTAACCCGAATTCATACCTTCATAGATGAGCTTTTTAAACAATACTGGAACACAGCTTACACACACACACACACACACACACACACACACACAACAGCTAAGATAAACCATTTATCTGCAGGGCAAACATTGCATGTGTGTGTGTGTGTGTGTGTGTGTGTGTGTGTGTGTGTGTGTGTGTGTGTGTGTGTGTGTGTGTGTGTGTGTGTGTGTGTGCGACACTCACATGGTCTGCTGAAAGACAATGACCTACTGTGTACCTAATAAATAGTACAATAACTTGAATTTATACCTTCGTACTGTGGATAGCATTTCAAACCACACACACACACACACACACACACACACACACACACACACAGACAAACAGAACTCATACTTTCAGATAAGGCTTTAATAAAAAACAAATTAATATGTATATAAGAAATGAAACACTCGGACGTGCTCTTATTGCAGATTAGTCCTTGACACGCTGGCGTGACAGACGCCGACTCAAATCGTTACTGTTAATATTATATAGTGGATTATTTTTCTATAATAGTGTCCCAAAGTGTTTCATTCCTCAGAAAGTGAAGGCAATTAGTGATCAGTGATTACAAGAGTTAATTTCTCAATTGAATGACATGATGCACGTTTATGCATCAACAGCTATCTTTAATATTGTGAGAAAAGTCTTACAGAAATATCTACATCTTTTATTAACATTTTATATTGTTTGCTAAATAGCAACATAATTTAGAATTTGTTTATTAATAACGTTTACCTTAGATCACATGATGCGTCCGCCGTACACGTGCAGTAGAGACAATGAAATATGAGAACAAGCACATTAATATAATATATGACGGGCGTTCAAGTCAAACCAGGACTTTTGATTGTACAGAAGACGTGAGAGTTATGAGAGTAAAACTCCCTTTATTCCTCTATATAATTTCTTGCTACAGTAATGCACTTATCCAGACATTTCACTAGTGCTTGGATACCATAAAGGTGGAAAGTTTTGATTGGACTGCCTGCTTCACACTGGCCTCCCAGGAAATCCTTCAATGGCCCAAACATGGGGAAATGATGTGGCAATAACTCCCAGCCGGGTTCCTGTAATGTGCAAGTAGTGTTGGATTGTTTGACCGTGTGTACAGCTCCCGCAGACAAATACGTCTCTTCCACAAGTTTGCAGACAAGTTATCTGTCCATTTTCAAGGATCAGGTGTTCCACCCACTAAATGTTTACAGGATCGAGTCCAGCGAGTTCTGAGCCACCTGGGCCGGGATCGTCATTCACGGACCCACGGCCTTCTTTAAAACGTTTTTTAAAAAAAAAGTCTCATCACTGCACAGCGCTTGTAGTCTTCTGCAAATGTCAAACGGTTTTACGACTTCATTCACCAGAAATTTCATCACAAGCCCAAGTTTCACTTGAACACCCCTTATAGAAACTGTGAGCTGCTGTTATAGAAAATACATCAACATAATTTATTATCACTTACTTATAATGAACTAATGATTGAGATCGCCAAAGAACAAATCGAACATTATAACATATAGCGTGGTCTCTAATGTCAAATAGTTTAAAAAAAAAAAGATGGAACAGAATCAATCAGGTGTATAGAGGCCTAAGAGCACCAAGCGAATAATTGTCCAGCGTCCTGCCTCAAAGGCTTACAGATTTACACCAGTCCATTTCTCCGTGATTTTTCCACGCTAAGCGAGTTACATGCTGTATGGCCCAGCGGGCGGCCCGGGTAAACATTAGCTCAGCTGCGTGTGTCTGACAGATGCCGAGGAGCAGGGTCAATCGTTTCACTCTTTTTTTTCCCCTACCCATTTTTCCATCCCTCACTCTCGGGTCGCCTCCACAGGCCCTGCAAGAAGGACTCGGAAACCCGGCTCGAGAACTGTTGAGAAGAACACAAGAACACACAAGACGTTTGAAAAACTTGAAAACAGGCTCAGAAAATGTTAGAGCGCTGGAACAGGTCGGAAACACGCTCATACTTATCGCTGTACACAGTGGTCAGAGTGTGCAAACAGTTTAAGGGAGGGATGGCGGGCTCAAACTGTGAAGGACTTAACCATGGTGAAGTTAAAAAAGTCGAGCTGCGCGCGAAAACAATGACGTCACACCACAACTGTTGCAGCTTGCAAAGCGTTGATTAGCTCCGGGGAGGATTTGGTGATTTCTCTTCTGATTTGACTCGATTAATTTTCTAGAACAGCAGCTGTGGCAGTGGTGCAGTTACAAACCACAGGTTTATATTAACGTGCAGGTCATCGCTTTCGTAGTAACAATTTACAGCATAGAATACGTGGCCCCTCACATCAAGTAAGGTATTAAATTACATTTTGGGTGATTTGAGTTTCCAAATTCCTGCATATTTCTAAATTTCTGATTCAGTAAGCTCCATTATGATGTTAAATTTATTACTGTATCTTATCCAGTTCCATTGGAGTAACCAGCTTGGATAGAGTTCATTAAAGTGTTTTAAAACTATGCTTAAGATGAAAACTTTTAATTCTGCTGAAAGATCAGGAGAAAAAAAAAAATATATATATATATATATTTTTTTTTTTTTGGGGGGGGGGGCAGAATTGAAAGGAAAATGAGAGGCTGATGAGGAAGCGAATGTTTGCAGCTACTAGAACCTGAGCGAGGACACAAACGAACTTTTGGACATCCCATGAGTAGCTATAACAAACAATAATTAATATAAAATTTTCCCAACAATTAGATTTTATTATCAATTAATGATAAATGTCCTACTTATTATCTATATGCCATGAAGTCACATGTTAAAATGTAGGTCCCCGAAAACCAGGTTTGAGTCTGATATCATTTACATTGCAGCAGCTATGAAGTGACGGATTACTTTCCTGTAATATAACATTATATTATTATAATATTAGCTGTCTAAATAGACATTGACTTCAGCTTTGATGAATCGTACTTTGCTCTAAATAACAACTTTTTTATTATGGAACATTTCATTAATTAAATTCCCAGGTATTCACTGATGTTTTTACGTCATTATCTGAGTACAAAAGTGACATGACATCATGTTTCCTAGTTGTAATGCTGCAACTTCCTTCAGGCTCTAATGCAAACGCTAGTTACATTGTGAAGATTATTTATTGATCTTGGTGTATTAACGCTGAAGTTAACATTGCGTCATAGTGTCATTAATTGCGTCATTCAAAGAAATCTTAACATAAAGTTCTATAGTTTCAACTTAAGTGGTAAAAATATGTTATTTTAAAGCCAGGTTTAGACGTTTAGCTCATCAAATTATGAAGTTCAGTTTAGCATTTTGTACACAGTAAAATCCTTAGTCTTGAATTAACATCCAGAGTGTTGATTTAACACTTTCAGAGTACATTCGTGACCATTAGGTCATATATATAAACACTTGGGGTGTTAAATCAACACTGGGAATTTTGCAGTGTACAAATATATATTCTAACACTATATAAATAAATAAATTATAAATAATAAATACTGTTTAGGTTATAACTCAAAAAGTATGAATAAAACATGTGACTAATAGATTAGCTTTAAATAGATATTATTTACGAAGTTAAACGTACATGTTTTTTTGTTGTTGTTGTTGTTGCATTTACACACTTGTTAAAATAATTATTGTGAAATACTTAATATATTCTGGATTCATGTCATACGGTAGTTGATTAGAATAAATCCAAATCCAATGTCAGGTCTTAGATGGAGAATTTTTTTTTCTTTAATGATCAGTGAGCATGATGTTTATATATTAGCTAAATGGTGCTGTGTGTGTGTGTGTGTGTGTGTGTGTGTGTGTGTGTGTGTGTGTGTGTGTGTGTGTGTGTGTGTGTGTGTACACAAAGAGACGCAAATGCAAAGAGACAGAATTGATATTCTCAGCACGCACAAACAGCTCCGGATGCATTCAGCGCATGTGTGTGTGTGTGTGTGTGTGTGTGTGTGTGAGTGAGAGTGTGTGAGGCTCCCTCTGCAGGACTCAAACAAAAACTTCGTAACGCTCCATTTAGAAGGCTGTAAATATTCTCTCATCTGTTTATCAGGTGACACAATCATGACAGAGTTTTAACAGTTCTTCTTTATTTAAAAAAAAAAAAGTTTTTAAAGGGGCGGGGTTTCACACCGGGCCCCGTCCAATGAGAATGAGCGAATTAGTTAAATAGTGCTGCGATTGTTGGGATGAAGAGATACGCCAAGTTACAAAGTTACAGCGTATCTTTATATAAAGAGGACTGAGGGATGAGAGTGTGTGAGAGTGTGTGAGTGTGTGTGAGAGACAGAGAGAGAGAGAGAGAGACTTGAGTCTCCACTGGGGCAACACAGAAACACTGCAGCGTACTAAAGGTATTTATTTAGTTAGTAAGTTATTTTCCTTATGCATTGTTCTTACTGAATGAAGTTTAAAATGATTTTTTTTAGTATGAGAGTGTGATTGATCAGTGATGACAGGTCGAGCGCTACTGTGTGTGTGTGTGTGTGTGTGTGTGTGTGTGTGTGTGTATGTGTGTGTGTATGTGTGCGTGTGTGTGTGTGTGTGTGAGAGAGAGAGAGAGAGAGAGAGAGAGAGACAGAGAGAAAGAGAGACAGAGAGAAAGAGACGGCACAGGGAGAAAAGGTCAAGAAAAACGAAAAACAGCTTGACAGAGAAATGAAGAAAGATAAGAAAACAAAAACGGAGACAGAGAGTGAGAGAGGAACATGGGACAGCATCTGACAGAAAGGAAAAAAAGAAAGGAAAAAAGAGAACAAAGTAAAAGTAGGAGAATAAAGAATTGATAAGGAGAAAGAAAGCCAGCTGACAAAGAAAGTGAAAGACTCAGAAAGGCGAGAGGGGAGAGCAGAGAGAGAGAGAGAGAGAGAGAATGAATGAAAGTTGAGGAGGGCTGGAGAGAAGAAAAAAGAGAAGGACATAAAAAGGAAAGACAACATTTAGGAAATGTAAAGAAAAGAAGGACGAGAGAAGACATGAGATGCTGAGAAGGGATGAGAGAGAGAGAGAGAGAGAGAGAGAGAGAGAGACTGTCACCCTGTAGCTTATGTGTTACATGAAGGACACACACACACACACACACACACACACACACTGGTTATACTGGTCATATTGTACTGGGTCAGAAGGTGTTATATGACAACATTGTAGAGCTCAATGTAATTTGTTAATGTTACTTGTCTCACACACACACACACACACACACACACACACACACACACACACACACACACACACACACATTGCCATAGGTATTGCCTCCAAATATGGATCATGGGATATTCACATGACGTTTAGTCATTTAGTCCCTAAGCTAAAATACACACACACACACACACACACACACACACACACACACACACACACACACACACACATCTCTCTCTTTCTCTCTGTCAGTTAAATTTACTATAACCTTATTGCCCTCCAGTCTTCCAGATGAACACACGGCTTTCAGTACTAATCACTTCTGCAGTGTTACACTCCAACATCACAATTATTGTACAGGAAAGGGATTAACACACACAGACTAAAACATCATTAATTGAATCACCTGCCGGGCAAAGGAGCAGAGAACCATCTCTCTCTCTCTCTCTCTCTCTCTCTCTCTCTCATTTCTTTCCAGGAAAATCATTTTAGTTTGGTTAGAATACTTAAAATTAGGAATAAAATCTCATTTTGGCTTGTGTAAACCCTGACTAATACAAAACTAAAAAAAATAAACTAAGAAATGTTATTATTCTCATGTTTTTTTTGTTGTTGTTGTTTGTTTGTTTGTTTTTTTCCTTCGTATTTAATCTGCTCCGGAGACGAGTTCTTAAGCCGAAATTTCATATTGCAAAACACATTTTCCCATATGAAATAATGTAAATGCAGATAATCTGTTTCAGCCGCCCAGAAAATATGAACAATATTACCAATTTCCAACACTATCCTATTTTTGCATGTTAAAACAATCAGAACATTTAGAAAAGATGTGTAAAAGATGAGTAATTAAGTAAAATATGAAATCAAATCTAAGACATTTAATCTCACTTAACCTTAATTTATGATTCCTCTCGGCACCGGCTGCTTTAAAAACCAAACTGAAAGCGGCTCCCTTTTCTTCTTGCTTATGTCCTCGCTTCTTGCACAAAATACAAAACAATGCCCCACAAAAAAATATGTGAACTCACTTTACATATAAACTCGCTGACACAAATAAGTTTTGGCTTCCGGATGTACGCGTATCTTTTGCGTTCGGTTCGGTTTGGTTCGGTTTGATCAGTCATATGACAAAAATGCTTCCTATGCCGAGGCAAATTTCCTGCAAAATTTCAGTTGTTAAGGCAAAAATAGTTAAGGCCGCCGCCCACATTCATGTGCCAAGGTACCACTGTATTTATTGTTTCTACATCAGCCCCAGATCCCCATCTGAATGTCTAAAAATAATGAAAAAGGGACTTTTGCATAATAAATCACGTTTAAGTCCTAAAACCTTGGCATTCTTTCCTTATGACTGTGTCACATCAGACTGGTTATGTATAAAAAGGCAGGTGCCAGATCTGCTGGTGTGGCACAAGAACAACAATAACTGCAGACACACTGAGGAAGGAAAACATTCAAATTCCTCAGCGTTCCTCTCGTCTTTGTCCAAGAACGCAACAAGCGTAATCTGCACTTCCTGAGAAGGCGAAATAAATATCTTAGAAACTTTTATTGAGAAAGTTAGAAGTGTTCAGATCATCTGATGAGCAGCCGTAACGTCACTGGAGGACATTTTATAACTCTGGGGTTGTTATGATCCATCATATCATTATGGATCAACAGGCTTGTCAAGTACTGTCACACCCTGCCACTCCCATCAGCACATACTGAAGATCCTGTCCAATGAGATGCCAGATTTCATTCTCTACCCACATACAAATGTGCACACGCACATACGTTCTAACTCCACGGTCGTCCCTGATGTTTATTTCCTTCTACAGTGTAAATCAATACTGAAGGCGTTTCTTCAAACTACACAATAATCTGCTCTGAACAGTTGATATTGAGATGTTTATCTGCTACTTCTGCTCTGTAAAGCTTCATAACGGCTCTAATCTGAGGTGCTGCTTGAGGTTAATTGGTGATTTCTGAGGCTGGTGACTCTAAATGAACTTCTCCTCTGCAGCAGAGGTAATGTTTTGGTCTCGCTTTCCTGGGAAGGTCTTCGCAAATGTACTTGGGGATGCATTCAAAGTTGTACATTGTGACTGTTGTTGTTACTTAATTACCTAATGCCACACAGTATGTGTTATTTCATATTTTTGAAATCTTAAGTATTAGAGTACTAGAGTGTAGAAAGAAATCATATGACAAAAAACATGAAATTCGAAGGGGTGCCCAAACTTTTGACAGCTACTCTAAATGGGAACATTTCCTTTCCACACAATGGGAACTTTTTGGACCATGACCATCTTTTCTTGTGCTACATGCTTTATATTTGCATATAACAAACTCTTGAGGTTGAGTTTCTTTTCTTAAATATTTCAGGTCCAAATCATCATCCCCTACCCTCCCTGTTGGCATGGCAACCAGCAGCTCATCATCGCCACTAATGAAAAACAAACCTCAGCGGCAGAGATTGGTCAGCAAGGATGGGCGGAGTCTCATGCGCAGCCCTGCTTCTGGATTGCGGGAAACATGGATCGGGGCATTTAAGGACATGTGGGGGGCTTGGCTTTCCCTGCGCTGGCGTTGGGTGGTGCTGGCGTTCTGCGGTTCCTTCCTCCTTCACTGGCTGCTCTTTGCTGTACTGTGGTACGTCTTGGCGCGTGCCAATGGCGATTTGGGCGTCGACCACGACAACCCACCTCCCGGGCATACGCTGTGCGTCAAATATGTCACGGGATTCACAGCAGCGTTCTCGTTCGCCCTGGAGACCCAGCTGACCATCGGATATGGGACCATGTACCCTAACGCCGATTGCCCCACAGCCATCGCCCTTCTTGCGCTGCAGATGCTGCTGGGGCTCATGCTTGAGGCCTTCATAACTGGTACTTCTTTTTCAAAAGATATTCTATAAACAACATTGAATCATTCGTATTTTTCAGGGATATGTTGCGTTGTACGATTGCTGGATGGTTCCCTTTGCAACACTTCCAGAATTGTCAAATGTTGAGATAAACTTTGGTTTAGCCAAAATTCAGCTCACATAACCAATGTTATTTTGCAATAGTTATCAATATATGGTAATTGATAACTGATAAATGTTAAATATTAAGGAAAAAAAAACAACTTCAACTACTGAATAACTGTACATACACTGTAACTTGTGTCAACATTACAGCTAGCTTATAACCAGTGGAAACAAAACCTACGCACAAATTCTGATGAAATCAGTTAATCTGAGACTTTTCTTAGTAACTCATCATATTATTTTTAGAAAACGTTTTAGTTTTAACTTTGGCTCAGGTTCTATCAACCACCTGCTGATAGACAGACGCCTCCGGTGGCCCACTACACAGAACACTAACAAAATCAAAGACACATCAGCAACAAAAAAAAAAAAAAGAAAAAGAAAGAAAAAGTCCAACCCAAAACATAAAGGTTGGATCCCGTTTAATATTACAACAGCAAGATGTTTAGTTTCAATTTAGAAGTTAGATTGTAAAAATAGCGTCTATGAAACTTAGGAGTCCACATGATTAAATAATAATGATCTAATATTTCAGAGTGTGAACAGCTGGATTTTGTTACAATAAATCAGTATTAGTATCAGTATTGATCGGGTCAATGGAAATGGAAATTAATTTTACAGTTAAGCTTCCGGCTGTAAAACGTTTGAGATGATATAACTGAGTCTCAGTAAAATACCCGATCATCAATAACATTAAAAACACTGACAGTTGACGTGAATAAAATTGATTATCTTGTTACAGTGGCACCTGTTAAGGGGGATATATTGGCCAGCAAGTGAACAATTGGTTTTTAAAGATGGTGTTTTGGAGGCAGGAAGATTGGGCTTACAGGGGACTCTGAGTTGTGATGTCTAGATGACTGGGCCAGAGCATCTCCAAAACAGCAGTTCTCAGGGTGTGTTCCCAGTATGCGGTGGTCTTCAAGCGTAGTCCAAGGAAGGACAACTGGTGAACCAGGGAGAGGGTCATGGGAGCCCGAACTCAAGGGTGCGTGTAGAGAATGAATGTGAGAGAGAATGTGCGGTCCCATGCCATAGAAAAGCACAGAATGCTGAAAAAATGACTGCTGGTTCTGATAGAAATGTGTCAGAACAATGCGTATGTGGCTGCGTAGCTCCAGAGTGCTCATGGTGACCCGTGTCTACTGCGGCAAACGCCTACAATGGGCATGTGAGCATCAGAACTGGACCACGGAGCAATAAGGGTAGGTCCTTATCGAATATGATATGTTCAGTGGAAGTTCTAATGCTCTAACGTACTCCCCTTCAGCGTCCTGCACAAAACACCCATCGCCTTAACAAACGTCAGTGTCATACTAATCTATTTTATTACATATAATATTATAAACACATTTTCCCACAGAAAATAATGTAAATGCAGATAATCCGTTCCAGCCATCCAAAAATATTACCAATATTACCAGTTTTCAATACTATAATTTCTGCCTGTAAAAACAATCAAAACATTTAGAAAAGACATATTTCAAATATGAAATATAAAAATAAATAGACATTAAACCTCCTTTAACCTTAATTTATGATTCCTCTTGGCACCGGCTGCTTTAAAAAAAAGAAACTGAAAGTGGCCCCCTTTTCCTTTAACTGACGTGCTTGATGACATTTTTAGGACCTATGATGCTACAGTATGTCTTCACTAAAACTTGCTTCGCTTGGCTTTCCACTGACTCAAACAAGTTTTGATCGGCAACCAGAAGTACGCACAAGCGGGTCGGTCGCTCGTATTCCGAAAATGCTTCGTATGCCAAGGCAAATGTCTTGCAAAATTTTTGTTCTTAAGGCGAAAATTTGCATGGTGGGGCGTCCGTATGTGGACGTACCAGTGTCCTCACAAAGTGATGGCAAAGCCGCATTCCTTTGGCTTTTTCCCATTTGCCCTTTTTGTTCCTCTTTTTTGTTCCTAAATGAAACACATAATGGCTTTGACCATAACCTATTTTTTATTTAAAGCCCATCAGGACATTGCACACCCCCAGTTAAGAGTCAACATTAAAACATTTTACCTCAGGGGATGTGTAGATTGGATATATATTATTTCTAAGAATTTTACACAAAAGAATGAAATGTTCTTGGGAAACTGGACAGTACAGTATATACTCACCGTGGTATGAATGATCTGTGTTTTTTTCCGGAGCATTTTGTAATGTAATAATTGCATTGCTGTCCCCACAGTCAAGGTTTGACCTGAGGTGATGTCCACTTTTCCCCCTTTCCTCCCCATCTCATACTTCTGAGTGATAAACCTTCCCAGTCAGTCCCCTGCATCACTCACAAACTAGAATCAGCGCAATAGTGAGTTTAATTAACTCGCACAGTGACAAGACAAAATGTAATGTGCAAACGGCCAATAAGAAAAAACTAACAATTGCGCAAATGTAGTCATCATTCAGGATATTCATTAACTTTTTCCCATTGTACTCTGTGCCAGCCCCGGGAAGATGCCAAACTGGGAGGCTGCCCATGTCGGCCATATATAAATCCACCACTGTGTTAGTTTTTGTTTGGACGTGGGCTGCAGTAGCCAGTCAGAAACAAGCATCTCAATAAGGACCTAACCTTAAACCATATGTGGTTGTGTTGTTGTTTAATTGTTGTCATTGAATACACAGACAATATAGAAATGAGTTATAAACTAAATAATTAGAATTGTTGTTTTATTTAGCTTACTATGGACTTTATATTAATTTAAACACATTTCCTGTTATATTGAACTTTCAGCCTCATAATACAAAGATATTATCCATTATCACCCAAATTTTGATGAGTTTCCTGTAGTCTGGTTCTTTACAAGGTTTTTTCCTATTGCCATCTCAGGGAGTTTTCTCCTGGCCACTGCTGAGCTTGGCTTGCTCATCAGGGACCCGATAAAAAAAAAAATCCTAATTAACACATTTTTCATCTGGGTTATTTAATTTAATTCACCTGGCAGTGGTTTTAATGTTATGGTTGATCAGTGTATCAATATACATCAATTTGATCTAATTTATAGAGCATGTTTATCATAAGACATTGTCACGAAAAAGCAGATCCAAAGGTAGTGGAGCCCGATATTGTTCCACTGTTGTGTTCAATCAGTCTCAAAATTTGATGTCTTGTGCATTCTGGGATACTTTTCTGCTCACCACAGTTGCAAAGAGTTATTTGAGTTATCTTGGCCCTTTAGCACAGGAAGGCTAAGATTATCATTTTGTGTCTTCTGTTCTGTCTTTCAGGTGCATTTGTGGCTAAGTTCTCTCGTCCACAGAAGCGCTGCAGTGGAATCTTATTCAGCCCTAAAGCCGTGGTGTGTGAGGTCGAAGGTCAACGTTGCCTGATGTTCCGTGTGTGCAACCTGCTCTCGAGGCCGCTAGTTGACGTGTGCGTGAGTGCCGTACTCTATGAGGAACAGGACGATCACACAATCCGCCAAACTGCATTAGATTTCGTGTTGGATGGCTTGGGCTCACGACCTTGCCCGCTCTTTCTGTCACCTTTGACCTTTTTCCACCCCTTGACCCCAGAGAGCCCGCTGAATCGTGCCATGCCCCCTTCAGGCCAGTCTCAGTTCGAGTTGGTTGTGTTTCTTTCTGCTTCCCAAGAGGGTACTGGATCCGCCTACCACAAGAGGACGTCCTACTTGGCTGACGAGATTCAATATGGCCGCCGTTTCACCAAGGCGGTCCTACATGGAGAGCGGCGGAACAGCGCTCAAGCCATGCGCTTTTTCGACACACACATTTGCCCATATATGGGACCCAACACGTACAGCAACTCTCGGGACAAGGAGTGTGTGGTACAGGTTAATGGAGATGGTAACGATGCAGTAGAATAGCTGTGTGTGTGTGTGTGTGTGTGTGTGTGTGTGTGTGTGTGTGTGTGTGTGTGTGTGTGTGTGTGTGTCCTCAATTTGTCCTCATCCAGTCTGTGCACACCACTTGGCATTTCACTTGAGAACAGCTTCTCAGTCTTACATTTCATACTATTAATGCTAATAACCAACTAGAACTTGGTCAGATACTAATCACTAGCTAGTACCTGTCTAGTTGCTAGTCCCCAGCTAGAATCTGACTGAATCCTTATTTCATTTCAAAACAACAATAAAAATGTCACTCTAATTTCACTCAATGCTAATTTACAGATTCTAAACTGCTAGGAGGACCCAACTGGATGCTAATCAAGAGCATGGAAGCAACCACAAGCTAAATCACACCTAGCCTGTCATTTGAAGCTTTTCCCTAAGTTCTTCCTCAGTGAAACCACTAGCATTTCAGATCTACTCCCTGCAACAGTCAGAAACTATACCGTTTTGCATTTTCCCTTCTCTGAAATGCCCAAGTCAACGTTGAAAAATAAGCTCCTTCATCGAATCGAGATTGTGAATGGAGAGAAAACTCTTATATTTCACCTTAGAGGACTGGATCTAAGCAACACTGTTCTTCTGAATCACACTATCTGGACTTAAAAACGAAGCAAAACCATGAAACGGGGATGAACGTTTACTGCAATGTGTGAGGATTTGAGAATTAACGATTATAACTGATGATTTTAGAGTACACTGCTGATCGCTAAACAGTACTACTGCTTATGGGCTATAAATTAGCATTGAGGTGCCAGGTGATTGTGGTACCAGTTAGGAAAAAAGGGTGGAAATATGAACGCTTGGAAACATGCAGAATTACATTAGCTCGCCACTTGAGGGAATGGGAATTTGGATTATTTAAAAAAATAATAATAATTCTGTCCGTTTCTTTTTTAAATATACTTAGCTCTGTTAGCTTTGAGTGTGTCGTTAAACTCTTTAGCAAAATAATTATACACAATGCTAACTTCTAACATATAAGCTAACAACCCGTGTAGTGAAAACCCATTCACTCAAGTGGCAAAACCTGGACAGTTTTTTGGTTTTTGGTTAAAGTCAAAGTCACATGAGACATTTTTTTGCCCGTATGAAGGACGAGCAATTAATGGAATCTGCACATAGATCTGCATGATTATACTGATAGTCGCACACTGTATATAATTTGTTTTTTATTTTGCTATTAAAACCTAGGTAACACCTTTTTTTGTGCATTATTAAAGTACTTATCTTCTCTGAGGCTTTGCTCTGAAGGATTTTTATGAGCAGAGGTAAATCGTTAAGTGGCATTTTTTTTTCCTCTTTTAAGTAATCAATCTAATATATCCTGTAAATCAGAAATCAGAGAGTTTTATATAAGTATTGTTTGTATGTAAATTGTTATGATCCTTAAGATCTTTTTTTTTTCCCTTTGATACCAAATGGAAAATATTTCTAAACACTGAATACGGTTTGTACATTAAATAGACTATATGGTCTGTGAAAGAAGTACCATATACTGTACTATTAAAGTTAAATTAAATGATAATATTCTTACAAAATATATTTTAACAGCTTTTTTGCATACTTATATATTCAGCGCGATCAGTTGTGACACTTTGTCTTCATCCATATCAGCTCGGTTTCTTTTTTCCTAACAGCGCCAGACAATTATATCCTCAATGGCCTTCCACAATGTACAACAGCCATGTTGAGCAAATTATGGCCCTGACTAGTTTTGTCAGTATTCACCACTTTATTATTTTTTTAAACTTGCGACTTACTGTAATTCCCTGGAGAATCGGTGTTATATATTTTTTCTCAAATAAATAAAAATAAAATAAAAACAGTAGAACGTGTGTCCGGTGTGAATGGTTGAGGCCATAACTGATATGATATGAGTGATAAGCACAATGTGTCAATGTTAATAAATAAATTTTAAAAAATGCTGTTGCTGGCAAAATCACTGTGGTATGAGAGACTTTATAATAAACCAGTTTGAGAAAATTGTCCATTTTGAAGTGGAAACAACGACTGTCAGTAATTATTATGATTATTCAATGTGTTCTATTCCTTAATTCTTACATTCCTCAAAGCATCAGAGAGAGAGAGAGAGAGAGAGAGAGAGAAGAGATAATCTTAAGGTTTCTTTTTTTTTTTTTTTGACCAAATTGGCTATCCATAACACCATTCATATAATTAATCTTTCCATCCGGTGGCGACTGCCATTGTCCTAATCTGCATGTCTTCGGACTTTGGGAGGAAACCGGAGTTCACAAAGGAAACCCAACCAAGCACGGGGAAACATGCAAACTCTGTGCACACAGACCCCGAGGCGGGAATCGAACCCATAACCTGTGCCATCAACTACGCCACTGTGCCACCAAATTAGCATTTATCTGAGCTATGGCGTCATATATTTATATTTTTAAGATCTACACGTTACACACACATGAATATGTGTTATCATTCATAATGACGGTTCAGTGTCATCTGTATGAGTCTCAGTTTTTGTCAAAACAATGCCGTAATAAAAGGGATATTGAATTTTGTCCTGAATAACACTTCCCTGTGGGAGTGTGTTTAGTCCCGTTAAAGAATTAATACTTGAACAACAAGTTGGGTTCACGAGGAGTATAACTGGTAATTATTTTAACATGGCCAATGCAGAGAGCGGGAAAAGCCAATTAAAGATTCCCTTCTGGAAACTCATCATGTCACCTTATGTTACACCCACTCGGGGCAAACATGCGCTGAAAATATAAATTTATTCCAACAGACAGGAAATGATCCGACCGCTTGAGCTGTTTACATGATGCGGTTTAATTCTTATTGGGCTGATATTCAGATTATTAGTGCGATATTAAGCACAGTTATTGTTGGTATCCTACAAACACTCAGGAATGAGATTCAAAGACCAAGGTGTTGAGTATATTACCACCTAACATGGGAGGCAGGAGTGTGGTTGGACTATCGGTCAGGTTTCCACTGTTGGGCCCTTGAGCGAGGCCCTTAATCGTCAACTGCTCAGATGTAAAATTAAATCAAAAGTCACTCTAGATGTCTACCAAATACCTTTAAAAACACGTACTGTATTTAGTTTGTTCCTCGGAGATACAACATAAAGGGTAAGGAACTTTATAGCCTGTATACTGTGTAGTGTTTGCTGAAGGCACTTAAAAATCTGGTGAATGCAGATATATTTGCTATACAGCAAAGTTATCTTTGTTTACTCCATGCTAGTTTTGTGTAATAATACTGTAAATAATAATTCATAAACATGGGGCCTGTTTTATGTTTTTTGACTCACTGCTTCCACCTTGTGGCAACAAATAAAGGTGCATTAGACAGATAGACTTGTGGGGGGAAATAAGTGAAAACAGGATTTGCAATTTAAAAAAAGTATTTGCAGCGTGTTATACTTTATGAGAAGGTGAAGGCGCGTGTATTTTTAAATGACAAGGAAGAAGCTCACTCACTCATCGTCTATACCGCTTTATCCTGAATTCAGGGTGGCAGGGGGCCTGGAGCCTATCCCAGGAGATTTAGGGCACGAGGCAGGGTACACTGGACAGGGTGCCAATACCTTTCAGGGCACACACACTCATTCACACTACAGGCAATTTGGGAACAGCAATTAGCCTAATCTGCCAGTGGAAACCAGAGAACCAAGAGGAAAAAAAAAAAACACCAAGTACAGGGATGACATGCAAACTCCATGCACACAGCGACGGAAACCAAACCTGGCTGGGAATCAAACGCGGACCCTGGAGGCGACAGTGCTAACCGCTACACCACCATACCGCCTAAGAAAGAAACCAAAATACATAAATACAAACAACCGTCCTGGACTGGAAGTCAGCTTTCCAAATGAAGCACTTATAAGACAACAGCTTATACGCTTTTATTTGTGTGTGTGTGTGTGTGTGTGTGTGTGTGTGTGTGTGTGTGTGTGTGTATATTTAGGTGCATTTACACACTTTGAAATGTTCACTCATTTAATGATGGAATTTTTTATTAATGGACAACACATATACTAATGCAAAAATAAACATTAAAATTAAGATTAAAAAATTAAATTACAATAAAAAGTTGCTCATGGTTTAAAACAAACAAAAAAAACCCGCACTTCTTACAAAATTATAGTGACCACATATTTCCCTTTTTTTTTTCACTAAACATGATGTCATGAAATGGCTCGTCATGCCAACACTTTAAATATTCATACATTACACGTGTTTATATGTTTCTCTCTATTTATTATTCATTAATATTATTTACTAAATTTATCTCTTATATTAAATATTATCTCAAAAATAGAGCTAGTCAGAGTAAAATAGGAAGCTCACACTGTTAAAGCTGTGTGTGTGTGTGTGTGTGTGTGTGTGTGTGTGTGTGTGTGTGTGTGTGTGTGTGTGTGTGTGTGTGTGTGTGTGTGTGTGTGTGTGTGTGTGTGTGTGAGATAAATAACCTGCATTTTTAATAGATCCTGAATACATCAGATCACTACAAACACTAAGTATATATTCATTCTTTACTTTATTTGCGCATCACATAATTTATTCTTTCATTCTTATTTTATTTCTCTCCACATGCTGTCGAATAAACGATTCACTGAGTGAACAACTGATTCAAATCCCTAAATGATTCAAATCCCTAAAAAGAATTGCTTTGCACATTACTAGAAATTTGACTTCGCTGTTTTTTTTTATTTAACTTGTATTTATTTATTTAATAAACTAATCATTAGCAGTGTGATTTATTATGATTTTTGTACTGTACTGAACTAAATATTAGAATGAGTAAAAACATTGCTTTGCATGCTACTGTACCAGTAATATCACACTTTTGCTAAAACTTTGAACAAGTGTAGTTTATTAAACTTAATGATTTGAATCACTAAAAAGAATCATTTTGCTCATTGGTATATTTGACTCAACTGAAACATCTGAATAAGATCAGCATATTAAACTTGAATGCACTTGAATTAAACCATTTAAATGGACATTTTTTTTTATCTTTGTTATTTTTTAGGACTTTTGTTTTGAACTTTAGTGTACTGATTTAAAAGTATTTAAAATATATATTTTAAAAAATTATTAAACAGAATAGAATAATATTAATAAAATGGAATTTTATGATTAAAAAATATAATAAAATAATAATAATAATAATATAATTATTATTATTAATAATAATAATAATAAGTTCCTCATCTCAAGTCACTAAACTGAACAGTGGCGGCTGGTGCCAAAAAAAATTTTGGGGGGTGCAAACAAAATTCTAATTTTACTTTTAATACTGGCCTGTAAATAGGCGTTTATCAGGTGTTTATGCTGTGATCATCACTACTAGTATAAAATAAAGTCCTGACTCACATCACATCCAGTCAGCAGCTCCGCTCGCCATAAGAAGTGCTGGAACAGACTCGCTGAGAATCACATGGTCCAATCACATGAGCCCAAATATTTAAATACAATAGGATTCGCTAAGAACAAAAGTGGGAGGGTTCAGGGCGCACAGAGCTCCGCCCCAAGGATGATTTGAAAAGATCCAATCAGAGCTCAGCCTCAGGTCACATGCTTTTCACATATTTACGTGCTACATAGACACTTGTTTGTCCGGCGCCCCGCGTACACCAACACAAACGAACGTAATACAGTTTAGATTGTTTTAATTGCAAATAAATTATAATAAGAAATACAGCAGAATATTGTGACTAAATGACTTTATTTCATTATTAAAATAAATAATTATTATGTTAAATAATTACATGTTAAAGGAGCGTTCTTCTCTGCCTAACTTTAAGGAGGGGCGGCGCCCCTGCGCCCCCTATTGACCGGCCGCCACTGAAACTGAATCATTATCAGTGTGACTCAGTGAAATATTAGAATGATTTTCATGTACTTAATGATTAAAATCACTAAGATAAATGTTGTATGATTTTTTTATAATCTTTAAACAACTATTTATCAGTGCGGCCCATTTAATATTTAAATACTTTTAGTGTAATGAGCTTAATGATTTGAATCACTAAAAAGAATCATCATCAGTGAGTGCCTGTAATCTTTGGCTGTAGAAAGTTTGTACTAAAATGAATCATTTGAATCACTTAATGAATGAATCATTTGAATAACTTAATGCATCATTATCAATGTGACTACAATATTTGAATGCTAACATACTGAACTAAATAATTAAAATTATCTTTATTAATTTGATTCATTATAATATTCGATTAGTGCCGTTAGACTGAATGATTCAATACACTAAAAAAGATCATGTCAGTGTGACTCACTGTAATAGCTCATTAGTTTTAGTGTACTGAACAAAAATTATGATCATTATTATAAAAAGATTATTATAAAAAGAATCATCCTCAGTGTGACTCTAATCCTCTACAGACTCTAGTGTACTGTAATGTTTAATTGTACTAAAATAAAGCAGATGTTTGAATCACGTAATGAATCATTATTAGTGTGGATATAAATTTTAAATAACTAGTGTAGAAAACTAAACAAAATCATTATCAGTGTGGATTGTTTAGTTTACTAAGATAAATCATTGTAATCACCAATATTAATCATCAATACTTATAATAGTTAAATAATGTCCTGAGCAAAATTGATTCAAATCCCTAAAAAGGAATCACTTCATTCTGACTCATTGTGATATGTGAATACATTTAGCATTTAGTGTACTGAGCTTAATGATTTGACTAATTAAAAATAATCATTATTACTGTCACTCGTTGTGTTCTACAGTAAATGGAATCACTTAATGAATCATCAGTGTGGATATAAATCTTTATTGAAATACTGAAGTATTGAAGTATCGATATAATATTTTTATATAATAATTTTAGTTTATTAAACTAAATAAGTCTAAACTACTAAATCATGAAAATGAATGTACTGAGCAAAATTCCATTCAAATCACTACAAAGAATCATGTCAATGTGACTCGCTGTAATATTTAAGTAACGTTAGTGTACTGAGCATAAATGATTCAAATGACTCAAAGCATGGTCATGTGACTCACGTCATGTGACTCACGTCATGCGACTCATCATGTGCCTGCCTCTAGTGAGACGAATGAGTCGAATGGGCGAGCAGTGTTACAGTAGATAGATGAGAAATGAGCGGATGTTGGTGTTTAACCCTGTATTTGACAGTGATGTAATAAATGCGAGGAAGTGTTGAGGCCGCTTGCTGCAGCGCTGATCTCTGGAGCAGACCTTTAGGTTGCACACAGACGAGGCGAGGAGGACTCGCTCCATGTGCTCCAGCTCCACACCAACGCTCAGCTGCTTGTTTATAAGCCCTGCCGAGATTTGAAATGATTAAATGATCAACAGCATTGTGCGAGTTTTGCAAATTAGCATTGCGACTTGAACATTTTGTGCATTTAGCTCAATTTTTCTGGGTAATTAGAGTCACTTAGGCGTGCTGTTAGCGCTCACTTTGCATTTTTTATAGTGTTTCTTTTTAGCCCTAGCAGCTGGAGGTGGTTCGTGTGTGTGTGTGTGTGTGTGTGTGTGTGTGTGTGTGTGTGTGTGTGTGTGTGTGTGTGTGTGTGTGTGTGTGTGTGTGCCCATGTGAGTGACCTGCGGACTGCTTTAATCACATCATATTTTACACGAGCGCCGCGTCCCCTCGCATGACTCGGACGTTTCTGAATATTTCATGGTGCCCGAGGGGAAGCCAGCGATTCTTCTTTATTATGTCCTGTCTGGCGCGGCCCCTCGTCTCCCCGCCTCAGCCTCCCTCTGGTGTTCTTTCTGGCTCAATTTGTCTTTTTTTAATATTACAAAAGGAATTTCTATCTAAAACGGACGTGTTTGTGTTTTATTGTTCAGGTGGGAAAC
>JAAGKR010003720.1:43647-68647 GCA_011419295.1 Clarias macrocephalus
CTCAGCTGCTTGTTTATAAGCCCTGCCGAGATTTGAAATGATTAAATGATCAACAGCATTGTGCGAGTTTTGCAAATTAGCATTGCGACTTGAACATTTTGTGCATTTAGCTCAATTTTTCTGGGTAATTAGAGTCACTTAGGCCTGCTGTTAGCGCTCACTTTGCATTTTTTATAGTGTTTCTTTTTAGCCCTAGCAGCTGGAGGTGGTTCGTGTGTGTGTGTGTGTGTGTGTGTGTGTGTGTGTGTGTGTGTGTGTGTGTGTGTGTGTGTGTGTGTGTGTGTTTGCTGTAGCTTGGTTATTTATAATCATGTTATTAAAGTAGTGTTTTATTAAATGCAGGTGTGTGTGTGTGTGTGTGTGTGTGTGTGTGTGTGTGTGTGTGTGTGTGTGTGTGTGTGTGTGCCCATGTGAGTGACCTGCAGACTGCTTTAATCACATCATATTTTACACGAGCGCCGCGTCCCCTCGCATGACTCGGACGTTTCTGAATATTTCATGGTGCCCGAGGGGAAGCCAGCGATTCTTCTTTATTATGTCCTGTCTGGCGCGGCCCCTCGTCTCCCCGCCTCAGCCTCCCTCTGGTGTTCTTTCTGGCTCAATTTGTCTTTTTTTAATATTACAAAAGGAATTTCTATCTAAAACGGACGTGTTTGTGTTTTATTGTTCAGGTGGGAAACCTCGGCCTCCTCTTCATGCTGCTGTTCTTCATCTACGCTGCGCTGGGAGTCGAACTGTTCGGAGAACTCGGTAACAACACCATCATTTTCTCAAATACAGCTTATAGAGTCTTTATTTAAACCGTTATTAATGATTAGTCACTTTGTATTAGAACAGGCGCTAAACACACACACACACACGCACACGCACACGCACACGCACACGCACACACACACGCACACACACACACACACACACGCACACACGCGCACACACACACACACACACACACACACACACACACGACTCTCCATATTCAGCTGATAATCCTGACCTGAGTGTTAAATTCATTACTGCTCGTTTTTTTGCCCTTTGACTGAGTGAATTAATGAATAGTTTCCTTATTTTATTTGATGGTTATTTTTCGATTTTATGATCCGTCGTCCACCTCACTGAAGCGTCCGGTCCCACCACAGCTCACTGCCTGACCGGTTCCAGATATTCTAAAGAAAATAACGAGCAGTCATGTGTTCATTCTATTTAAACATGTTCTCTTAGAAACTGCAGATGTTTTAAGGGTTCTTTAAGTGTTCAGTGGATAATTAAGTCTTAGCCACTAAAAATGGGTTCTCCTTATGAGCAGGGCTTATAAACAAGCATCTGAGTGTTGGTGTGGAGCTGGAGCACATGGAGCGAGTCCTCCTCGCCTCGCAGAGATCAGCGCCGCAGCGAGCGGCCCCAACACTTCCTCTTAGTTTATTACAGTACATCACTTAGACCTGTAAGAGTTCCCACAGTGGATTATTATTTCAGTTTAGATCACTGAGGGTTCTCCAGCAGAGAAAACATCCAGCACTGATGTTTCCTGAGTTCTTATGAAAGGGTTCTTCAGGGTTCTTTAGTGATTTGTTGGATAATTAATGGTTTGTAGCCTCCTAAATGGGTCTCCTTTGTACCATTCCTGAAAAGTTGACTCTCTGCTCTCTGCTGTGTAGAATAGGGGTTCCACGCAGAACCCATATGGAACCCCACTCAGACGACAGAAAACCCCTTTAAGGATTTGAATACACACACACACACTTCTCTGGTTATGTAATGGTTTATTCACTAATTAATGGTTCTGCTTACAGGACTGAATGGTTTTGGCCCCTTCTGGCCAGTGAATGTTTTTGCAAACTCTCAGGGTTCTTCAACCATAATTTTTTTTCTCTGAAGCATCATTTCTGCTGGGACTGTGAGTGATTCTACTGTACCCTTGAGAGGTTCTCCAATAGGACAAGCAAAGAACTCATAAAGTTCTAAATAATTTGAGTGTCCACTTTTTTTCAATACATGATTCTCCAAGAGTTCTTTTGTGGTTTTTAAGGGTTTTTTTTTTAAGTATCCAATAAAAAGCTACACTTAGAAAAATACAACATAGTTATAGAAAAAACACATTAAGGGCATAAAGGGACAATGTTGCATAAAGGGACTGCAACATCGAGATTCTGTTCTTCTGAACCTTTGCGAGTGTGTTCGCTGTTGAACAGTGAGAACAGAGATCATTCTGTGTGTGTGTGTGTGTGTGTGTGTGTGTGTGTGTGTGTGTGTGTGTGTGTGTGTGTGTGTGTGTGTGTGTGTGTGTGTTGCAGTATGTAATGAGGATTACCCATGCGAGGGGATGAGCCGACACGCCACCTTCGAGAACTTCGGCATGGCGTTCCTCACGCTCTTCCAAGTGTCCACGGGCGATAACTGGAACGGCATCATGAAGGTACCGCCGGCTCTCTTCCGGCTCTTTTCCGGTTCTCTTCCGGTTCTCTGTACTTCACTGTATTTCAGTAACATGTCTCAGACCCACGTCTCGCGGTGTGGACGTCTGAAATGTGATTGTGGTTTGACTGATCGGAGCTGAAAAGCAGCAAACGCTGGTGTTTATGAGTTTGATGCTTTTACAGTCTCGTCATATTTCAGGTGAGATGTGATTTCGTCTCTCAGGGAGCAGAGGAGGAATTATCCTGGAAACTTTTTATTGAAGAAAAAACACCCTTATTTGAACCATATACATTATTTTCTTTATTTAAATTGTTTTGCTTCTTTCCAAATTTCCCATTTATCAGTCAGAGTAAGAAAGAAGAGCAAGGAGTGATGCAAAAATATTTACCCACTGTGTTTGTGCACACGAGTGCTTTAGTAGTGATTATTAAATATAATACATCTATAAATCATATATATTTAATTTAATTCAATTCACTCATCATCTATACGCTTAGTCCTGTATTCAGTGTCGCGGGGGCGGAGCCTATCTCAAGAGACATAGGGCACAAGGCGGGGTACACCCTGGGCAGGGTGCCAATCCATCACAGGGCACACACACACACACACACACACACACACACACACTACGGGCAATTTGGGAACGCCAACTAACTAACCAAACCTACATGTCTTTGGCCTGTGGGAGGAAACCGGAGAACCCGGAGGAAACCCACCAAGCACGGGGAGAACATGCGAACTCCAGGCACACAGAGACGGGAATCGAACCCGGGCCCTGGTGGTGCAAGGCGACAGTGCTGACCACTACACCACCGTGCCGCTAATTCAACTCAATTCAATTCAATTCAATTCAATTTTATTTGTATAGCTCTTTTAACAATTGTCATTGTTGCAAAGCAGCTTTATACAAACATAAGAATTATTTAAGTGTGTATGGAATGTGAATGTGTATGAATTAAAATGATCATTTAAAATTGAGAATGTGCAAAATAAAACTGGAGGTCATGTGATTAATATTTTTATTACTTTTTCTCGTTTTATCAGACATGCAGCACAAAACAGGGGTTTTATAAGGATTAAAAATACATTTATAAAAAATGTATTTTTATATTAAAAAGATAATTTAGAACTATTTTTAATATGATTTAAAAAATCCATTTTCAGGGAAGATTCATGTTTTTTTGTCATTTCTTAAAGATAAGACCTGTAGGAGAACACAAAGTTCAGCAGGGAAATGGACACTTTATATATACTGTATATACACTCAATTTTATTTAAAGATTTATTTTCTGCATTGTGTAACGATACTCTGGATTTCGACACTATAAAATAACATACATGGAATTACATAATTAAGTTACAACAGCATCATCACTAACAGTCAGTTGTTATTATAAGTCATGAAGGTCAGAAGGTTCTGGATCAGTTCCTACAAGAACAGTATCGTGTCGAGTGTGTGTGTAAACCCCATCGAGCTCCAGGATGAAACTGTCTCTCATGAAGACCAAAACTTACTGCTGCAGAGGAGAAGTTCATTTAGAGTCACCAGCCTCAGAAATCACCAATTAACAAGCAGCACCTCAGATTAGAGCTGTTATGAAGCTTTACAGAGCAGAAGTAGCAGATAAACATCTCAATATCGACTGTTCAGAGGAGATTATTGTGTGTTTTAGAGAAACGCCTTCAGTGTTATTTTACATCAGGAACGAGCGTGGAGTTAGAAGTTGTGACCCAAACAGTCATTCAGCAGGACAAAAAGGAAAACAATAAATATTTTTAATGTAAGGATGTCAACACTAAAGTAAATGTTCTGACTTGATTGGGAGGGTTAAGAATGCATCAGTGTGTGTAACGTGTGTGTAACGTGTGTGTAACGTGTGTGTGTGTGTGTGTGTGTGTGTGTGTGTGTGTGTAGGACACCCTTCGCGAGTGCCCCCCAGGCGAGTATAACTGTAACCCGAGTCTGCAGTTCATCTCGCCGCTGTACTTTGTGAGCTTCGTGCTGACGGCGCAGTTCGTCCTCATCAACGTGGTTGTGGCCGTGTTAATGAAGCACCTCGACGACTCCAACAAGGAGGCACAGGAGGAGGCTGAGATGGACGCCGAGATCGAACTGGAGCTGGCACATGGCGCCCTCTGCTGTATGGGAGGTCTGTCTGGAGGTGGAGGAGCACCTGGAGGAAGTGGAGGAGGAGGAGGAGGAGCTGGAGGAGGGAAGAGAGGAGGAGAAGGAGAAAAGCAGGGAGGTGGAGGAAGTGGAGGAAGTGCTGGAGCTGCACCACATTCACCAGGAGAACATAAAAGCAACAGCTCCAACAAACTGTACTCACCTGTACAGGTAAGACTGTGGGATAAACAGATGGATGGATGGATGGATGGATGGGTGGGTGGGTGGATAAAGGGATGGATGGATGGATAAAGGGATGGATGGATGGGTGAATGGATGGGTGGATGGATGGGTGGATAAAGGGATGGATGGATGGGTGGGTGGATGGATGGATGGATGGATGGATGGATGGATGGATGGATAGATAAAGGGATGGATTGATGAATGGATGGATAAAGGGATGGATGGATGGATGGGTGGATAAAGGGATGGATGGATGGGTGGATGGATAAAGGGATGGATGGATGGATGGATGGATGGATGGATGGATGGATGGATAAAGGGATGGATGGATGGATGGATGGATAAAGGGATGGATGGATGGATGGATGGATGGATGGATGGGTAGATAAAGGGATGGATGGATGGATGGATGGATGGATGGATGGATGGATGGATAAAGGGATGGATGGATGGATGGATGGATGGATGGGTAGATAAAGGGATGGATGGATTGGTGGATGGATGGATGGATGGATGGATGGATGGATGGATAAAGGGATGGATGGATGTGTGGGTGGATAAAGGGATGGATGGATTGGTGGATGGATGGGCGGATGGGTGGGTGGCTAGTTTGGGTGGGTTATTTAGGTGGGTCTATGGGTATGATACACACTGATACACACACAAACACTCTCACTCCGATAAACTCAACAATGTAATTTAACTGATAAACACAGACGTGCAAACACACTGATCAACAGCCATCCAGACATCTCACATATCAACCTGAAATAGATTTTTGCAGAATATTTATTCCTCTTATTTGAACAAGAAATGTTTTTATATCTTTGCTGCTAATTACAAGAAATGTTTCCTGTTCTCATCTCACCACCTCAACTCATAACCTGATTATTACAGTATTGGATTGTGTCGCGTTGTTTGTCGCGTTGTTTGTCGCGTTGTTTGTCATGCTGTTGCTCTTGTTTGCACATTCACTTTATGTTGTCATTTTTTTGTCTAGTCCTTAATTGTTGGTAAATTTATGGTGGTGTTCTGTTTTTCTCAGCTCGTCAGATAATTAGGTGCCGTAGTTATGTTGTTAGCTTGTGTTAATTTACATTGTAACGTTATGTGATTTGTGTGTAGCTCTAACAACACCTGTTTCGTTTCACTGTGTACTGAACTGCATGTGACTGAAATGATAATAAAAGCCGACTTGACTTGACTTGAAAAAGACGGATTGATGGATGGATAGGAAGATAAATCACTGGATGAACTGATGGATGGATGAAGTGATGGATGTATGGAATAATGTATGAGTGGATGGGTGAATGGGTAGGAGTAAAGGATGGATGGATGGATAAATGGATATACAGATGAATAGCTAGACAAGGTGATAAATGGATGGAGGGGTGGATGGATGGAGGGATGGAAGGGTGTGTATACATATGAATGGTTTAATGAAGTGATCATTGGATGAATGGAGGTAGGAACTGATTCTTGGCCTCTGTTGACTCAACAGTCCTGAGAGTCTTGCTTTATCCTTCTGAAATAGGGTAGACAGATGGGCTGATGGATGGGTGTGCAGATGGCTGGAGAGGTAAACAGATGGATGGACAGATAAACGAGTGAAAGCGTGGAGTGCAGCTCTCTGTTCAAAAGCTCGGTGTTTGCTCACAGATTCATTTAAGCACAAAGACAAGAGAGAGGAGTTTTCATTAGGACTTGACTTCTGTCACCATGGCAACAGTCCCATGTCAGCCCTGGTGACATGGACACACACACACACACACACACACACACACACACACACACACACACACACACACACACACACACACATTTTAAAGATGTTCGGGAGGGCACACTGACCTGCAGAAAATAAAACACCACACACCTGTTGTGTTACACACACACACACACACACACACACACACACACACACACACACACACACACACACAGAGTTTGTGTCAGGTAGCTGAAGCTATAATTGTTTTTCCGGGTCCATTTTTATCCTCTGTGGTTATGTAAGTGAGAGCAGAAGGAGAGCTGAAACATAGAGCATGCTGTGTGTGTGTGTGTGTGTGTGTGTGTGTGTGTGTGTGTGTGTGTGTGCAGGCATGAACTTGCCCATCACAGAAAATGGAAATCTGAGGTTCAGCTGCTGCAGAACTGAGTGCAGCATGAAACGAAAAATAAATCCGTAAAACAAGGAGCGCGCTCCTCACAGTGAAGCGGAAAATTAGAGATGAGCTTCAGGTTCAAATCCAAATAAATCAGGAGGAACCGAGAGAGAGAGAGAGAGAGAGAGAGAGGTGAAAAGAAAAGGGAAGACTGAGAGAGACAGCTCGATAGAAGGAGAAATTTATATGTATTGAGTCTGATAATAGTTCTCCTTTTCTTCTTCTCTGGCGATACTGTACACTTACGGTCCGGGCAGTAAAGCTCAGAGACTTCAAACGGAACTGAGAGAGACAATATCGGTTTTTGTTATCGTGCACATTAACCTTGGAAAAGTCTGAGCTCTTAAGCTTTGATCATGAAGTCCAAGTTTTAAATGGATTTTTACCTACTTGGACAAGTCTATATGGGTGTGGCTAGGTGTGACTGGGTGTGGTTGGGGGTGTGGCTTTGGTGAGCAAACATTTCAGATATCATTCAGCAAAAAAAGAAAAGCCTTCTGTAGTACTGAGTCGTAAATACATCTGTCTTCACTCGGCTAGCGAGTTAGCTAAATGAAGCTAGCCAGTTAGCGTTAGCGTTAACACGATTTACATCAGGATGTGTAGAACCAAGGGTTTGAACCAGCGAGCTCCAGGATGTTGGGAGTCGAGTGGTAGAGGAGGAGGAGGACGAGCAAAAGAGAGTCAGACGGAAAATAACGAGTGAAATGAGCGGAATTATCAGGATCGGGTTCAGACGCGTCAGTGAGACGTTCAGCAGTGAGACGAGGACGGAGTCAGGACATGTTGTCATGTTGTCACTCCTGTTTGCGTGTCCACTGTCTGTTGTCTTTTTTGTCTTTCTGTAAAGCTCTAAATAGTTTTGTTTATTTGTTTATGGTGTGATGACGTTAGTCAGCTAATCAGGCCGCGTCTTTGCTAGTTTTGTTAATGCATGTTGTATGTAGCACCTCGAGGAACTGGGTTGGAATGACAATAAACACCAGCTCGACTTGACTTGCTCAACGAGGAAACTCTGGCATTATTACCACTGATCAGTAAACTCAGACATATTTCCTTTGGGCTGAAGTAGAATCATTTCATCAGATATTAATTAACATTCAGTTACATCAGCGTGTTAATTTCTTTCTTCTTCTGTGCAGTCATTAAGATCAGATTTATTTGAATGAAAAATGATCTCTATATATAAACTTTAAAGAGGATTGTGTACATGAAAGGATAAAGAGTGTTTGATGAGGACGAAGGAGAGACGCTGTGGGAGAGTCGGGGAAAGAAAAGAGGATAAAAAGAAAAGAAGTGGGAGGAGAGAGAGTCCAGACATTAAGTGCACATTTTGGAGTAATTAATTTGAAGAACCCGTTTTAGCACCGCATTCACACTAACAGGTCGCTACTAATGTTCTCGCTGAGTGTTAATTAATGAACTCGGCACAGGAGAATCTCCTCTCCTCCGTCACTAGAGAGAGAAGGAGAGAGAGAGAGATTATTATTAGTATTATTATTATTATTATTATTATTAGTATTAGTAGTAGTAGTATTAGTATTATTATTATTATCCCGCTTTCCTTCTTTATTCGCTTTATGTCACTTTATCTTTAACAAAATTTGTTACTCTTTTTATTTTATATAATTATTTATTATTATATAATTATTTTATACTATTCTAGTTTTACTATTTGAATTTTTTTCTTTTTTATTTCATTTTAATGACTTTTTCTTTCTTTTTTAATCTATCTACTCCTGTTATTTTATTCTAATTTATTTCTGAACTTTGGCAACACAAATTTGTCCTGCTCATGAAGCACCTTTAAATCTTGAAGGGGCCGGGGTGAGACAGTATACAGGTGAGACAGGAATGCAGAGGCTGTGATGCGGTGATCAGGATACGGCTCCGCTCCGTCAGGAAGCTCCGCCCCTTTACACCCAGACCTCCTTGCCGCACGCTCTGTATAAATGTTTTACTGTCTAACACAGATATAAACACTGCAGTTTAATGACAGACAGACAGACAGACAGACAGACAGACCGCCCCCTCTCTGTCCCAGTCTCGTTTAGAAGCTGCAGGTCGTTTAGTCTGAACAGAGTGAACTGACAGACGTAAACAAACAAATCTAAATTCATGAGCGCCGTCTTTTACCCGCGTTCGAGCCGCACACGAGGAGCTTCTTTACTGCAGCTTTACGTTCGTCTCTTTTATTCATTTATTTCTAAACCTTAAATTTAAATGTGTGAGTCACTGAGTTCTGTGGATGTATTCTATTAATGGGAACTTAAAAGAAGAAGAGGAGAAGGAGGGAGAGGAGGAGGAGGAGTGTTTATTTGGCACATAACCATTACAGATAGCTCAGATTGTTGTAGTTGGGGTCAGAGGTCAGGAATAGAGAAGGCTTTAAACATACATACTTCACAATCCATACATTATTTTCTAACATTATAATTTCCCTCCATCCATCTGTTCATCCTCCACAGCTGGGATTATATGAGAAAAACAGATAGATTATATATAGGGTGTAGTGTTTGGAGGGATGATAGACAGATGGATGGATGGATGGATGGATGGATAGATTAGGACTAGCATGGAAAAATCACTGGATGGATGGTCAAAGAGATGGATGGATATTAGAATACAACATTGGATGGATGGATGGATGGATGGATGGATGGATGGATGGATGGATGGATGGATGGATGGATATGACCATGAAGGGATGGATGGATGGAAGTAAGGGATGGAAATAATGAAGGCATGGATGGGCAAAAAGACAGATGAATGGAGGAATATGACCTATGAAGATGGATGGATGGATGGATGGATGGATGGATGGATGGATGGATGGATGGAGATGATTATTGATTGGATGAATAGAAACTGGATTGAAAAGTGACTATGGCTAGGCACTGAGAGTAATGTTAGAATATGACCGTGAGAATGGAAGAATATGTGAGGATGAAGTGATGGATGGATGGATTTTGACTAAAGGAAATGAACAGATGGATGAATACTGGTGGATGGATGGATGAACAGAGGAAGTGCTGATGTACCTACGTGCTTCAGGAACCTTCAGTATAAGATCTGAGTCTGATTTAAACACTGTGTGTGTGTGTGTGTGTGTGTGTGTGTGTGTGTGTGTGTGTGTGTGTGTGCGTGTGTGTGTATGTGTGATGTGGTTCTCCACAGAGCCCTGACCTTGTCCTGTTCAGATGTTCAAAGCTCTTGTCAGTTTTCTATAACTTGCTTGTTCCGTGTGGAAGTCATTTCCTGTTTGTTTGCTGAACAGGAAGTGAGTCGTTACTGAGAGCTACAGTCGGTGAGAGGTGTGTAAACGTTCCCTGTACGTGCAGAATGCATTGTTTATATGCTCGGCGTTTGGACCGATGACACCGCGTCCTGTTCTAAACAGCTCGTTCGTGTCTAATTGCTTTCGGGTGTAGACGCTCAGCTCGTGCCCTTAGCGAGGCGCCAGTGATGTAATAAACACAGCCGGCAGGGGAAATAATCCAGAGTGCGATTAATCCCTGATGAGGAACGTGCCAGGAATCCAGATGAATTGCGCGGCTCGTTCTGCTGAGAGTTTGTTCAGGTCTGTGTTTGAAGTCAATCAGGCCGGAGGTGTTTCTGGAGCAGTGTCAGAGTTCTGCTGCTCGGAGGACCAGAGCGACGGTTCATGGCTGCACTGTGAGGAACTACTGTATCGCTAATTAAAGTTTGTGAGAAAGTCGAGTCAAGTCGGCTTTTATTGTCATTCCAACCATATCCAGTCAGTACACAGTGACACGAAACAACGTCCCTCCTGGACCGAGGTGCTGCTGTACACACATGAAACCACATAAATTAACAACACAACTTTACTGGAACCAGCTAGCTAACTAGCTAATTCGCTAATTCGCTGACTAGCTCAGATATGACAGATTTACATTTTAAATTTTTAAGTTAACCTAAAACTGTCTATTTCTATACAAAAAAGAGACACAACAGACAACAAAGTGCAGGTGCACATGCGCAAACAAAGAGCTACAGAGTGACAAACACAACAACGCAACACGTTACACTGCTCATTGTAGCAGTTTATAAATAAAGTGATTTATAGCTCCATGCTTAATAAATAATAAGGGATATTGTAACCGATAAATGTCTAACCACAGGATGGATGGAGGATAAATGTGACGTAGAGAGACTAGATGAGTAAGTGGAGAAACAGATGCTGGATGAATCATAAACGATTGGAAGAATGGATAGAACATGTGATAATGGAAATAGTGTGTGTGTGTGTGTGTGTGTGTGTGTGTGTGTGTGTGTGTGTGTGTGTGTGTGTGTGTGTGTGTCTGTGTGTGTGTGTGAAGAGGTCAGTCAGTGAATAGATGGATGGAGGATAAGTGAGTTGAGTCAACTTGATGGATGGACCATGGAGAGAACCACTGAGTCAAGTCAAGTCAATTCAATTCAATTTTATTTGTATAGCGTTTAACAATTGACATTGTCGCAAAGCAGCTTTACATAGTCAAAAGAAGTAAGTTTGTATGCAATGTGTATGAATCAAAATGATTAGATTGTCCCTGATGAACAAGCCGAGGGCGACGGTGGTTTGAGGAACCCTGGTTTTATCTGCACACTCAGTTATTTAGTGCTTATTGTTAACAGTACACTTGGTGTATCTTAAATGTCCATCTGTTTCACTGTAAAGTCACAGACCTGCTCATCATTGACTATCGGACATGTGTGTGTGTGTGTGTGTGCCAGGAGAACATATGGCTGGACAGCGTGTCTCTGCTCATTAAAGACACGTTTGATGGAGAGATGTTATTGATTGACAAGCTCTCGGCCTCCGTCTTCCATCACTACTCGTCTCCATCATCGCGTAAAGACTGCGAGAGTCACCCGGAGGAGGTACGGCCACGTCGCTCTCCATCACTCACGCTTATGAATAACGATACAGCACACACAGTAACGGTTCTCGCTTTCCACGCAGCACATCCACATGGCCGAGCTGGAGCGAGCGTCTCTGAGATCGGAGCGACTCTCCGACAGATCCGCCTCGCCGGCGCGTCCTGACGACCTCGTCCTGGACGAGCAGAACGTTTATCAGGTCAGATACAGTGCTGAAAGTCCAGTTTCTCGTGTTGTGATTCCCAGCAACGTTACTTACAGAAGTTTAGAAATCATAAGTGTGAAAAGAAAAAAAGGACCTACAGAGTTTCCTCTGAACTCTAATGTAACTGGATCAAAAATTAACCAATAACAATTAAGTATGCTTTTTTAAAATATGAAATCATTTAAGTAATTAAATGCCTTTATGAAAATGAAACACAAATAAAATAAAAAAGTTCAGTGCCTTTCAAAAATACTGTTAATTAATTAAATGTAATATTTACCCACTATTAGTTAACAGACTAATCAATTATACTGCAAATTATTATAATTAATGATTATCACACTTTAGTGCATTCAGATTATATTAGCACTAGATTTGTTATCGTGGAATGTAACTGCACACTCATAAGTGCGTTTAAAAAAAAAATTCATTTTGAAATGAATAAAAAAATTTGTACGTGTTACCTTCAAGTGCGCAGAATGAAGGTGTGAGATTGCGTTTATTAAATAGATTTCAAATACACACTCATAAGCACGTATTAAAACATGTACAGCGCCATCTGTTGAATTTTGAGATGAACTAATGATTTTTTCAAGATAGATTTTTTATGATATAAGGGCGTCTTTCATTGAAATTTGAAATTAGCATACCTTCTTCTCACTGCGATTAAACAAGGCCTATGTGTTACCTCAAGCTCGGCCAAATACACCCGTGAAAACCTCGTTACGTGATGCATACACAGAAAAAAAACTCCAAAAATCATCTGTATGTGTTCTTACGGCCCCCCAAACCATTTTTTCCGCAAATATCTTCAATGTACAGACGCCCACTTTACAGTTTTATTATATGTATAGACATTGGTGTGTGTGTGTGTGTGTGTGTGTGTGTGTGTGTGTGTGTGTGTGTGTGTGTGTGTGGTTTCGGAACTAAATCAGACCTTCTGGTGAAAATTTGGATGAACCCCCTCCCTAATGCTAATGTTAACGCTCGTACCCGAACTACTCTACAGACTGCGATGTGTGAATTTCTGTTCTAAACCACGGCAGTGCTGAGTTGTCAGAAGTCTCCGATCTCCGCAGATGCTCGATGCTCAGTTGGTACTTTTACAAAAACGTCCTTAATGGAGCCTCTAATGGAAATGATTCAGCATCTGTTCTGTACAATAGGAAATGTTGTCAGGAGCTGCGCTGTTCCCTCCTAAACAGCCTGGCAGCGCTGTGGCAGCCATTTTATACACCGCTGTAATCTTTTAAATCTCCCTCGGCAGCCACTTTTTAACGAACCCTAATCAGAGAAAATGACCTTGGGCTAGCGCTAATGAGCCCACAGACCATAGACATGAAATAAATAAGTCCTGCAGGCTGAGACGGAGAGTCCTGGCCTCGACTCAGCGTGTCGAACAAGAGGCCGTACTGAGTACAGAGACAGAATAATAATCTTTAACTCTCAGACTAAGAGCTGGAATTTATCAGTGTGAAGGAAGTCGCTGAATTCATTTGGTGCTCATTTTAACACCAGGCGCTGATCTGTTGAAATATAGCGGCTGTAAAGACGTTAGCTGAGCTTTGTGTGATTACGGTGTGTGTAGATGGAGAAGAGCTCGGAGGAGGCAGCAGGGGGCGAAGAGGCAGCCAGAGCCGAGGACGGAGCTCACAGATGGCTCCGGAAGCCACACACGCCGAACCGCCACAGCATCGGTAACGTACCGTTCGTTTCTGCACCACGGAGGAGATTCGATGTGCTTCGGAAAATCAGGGTTTTTGTTGTTGCTGCTGGGAAGAAAACATGGAATTAGAAAGAACTAATTAATTTCATTAATCCCAGCTTTCTGTTCAAGTCAATAATTTCAGTTACACTTTGTTTTTACGCTTCACTTAAGAAACATTATTTCCTGCTTTAGTTAGCAAAACAAAATCATCTGTGAAGTCAGAAAGTGTGTACTTAAATTATATTCAACTGATAAGTTAAACACAGCACCGTTGGCTTCATTATTCCATCCAGAACGATAAAACTACTCAGGATGCAACTAGCATAAAGGAAAAAAAAAACTCAAAACTTGTCATTTTCAGCAGCAGCCTGATGTCGCAGCCTGATTTCTGAGTCGTCCCCGTTTTATTTATTCTGGCTTATCGCTAGCTTTGTGTCTATAAACACATAAACGCTGGAGAAGTGCTGCGCGTACCGATGTTCCCAGCAGAGCGCCAAATAAATAAAACATTAATTCTTACAGAATCCCTGCCGAGTCTGACCCAGACCTCACATCCAGGCGGAAGTTATTGGACTCGCCTGTTCGGATGTATAATCTGAGGTAGTGGGGTAGACGTTGCTCTGTCTGCTTCCTTTCTATTTTAATCTTAACTCTCAGTGCCATATTTAAGTGAGATTTGTACACAGGTTTGTGAGTAACTGCACACACTCCTAGGGGTGGGATTGTAATAGCATCACTTTTCGAGTCGAGCTACCCGCCTGCTGTTTGTCCATTCCTCATATATTTGCATGTCAGTCATTTCCTGTCCGTTTCTCTCAGGTGGGACCCTGTGCAGCAGCAGCAGCGGTGGTAGGCCTGATGGTGGTACTGGAGGTGTCTCTTCTGCAGTCTTCCATCTACCCGCTGAGTTTTTCCATCCTGCAGCAGCAGCTCTGCCGGCACCCCCGAGGGCTCGCCTGGGTCACAAACCCCGTGGCCTGAGGCTGACCTCTCCGGCGTCCTGGGCCTCCCTTCGCTCTCCTGGGGCCAACATTGAACTTCTCACTGCACAGGTGGAGTATGTGGCTGCACATACAAGAAATGTAACTATTTTGACAGTTTAGGTCTAGTGGCATAAGTGTCAGGGTAAATTACACGATACTCCAGATAATAGCGGTCATAATATTTAATGTTGTGATGTCTTACATTACTTGATATTAACAAGCAGCCAAATCCTTGACTAAGACCTAAGAGCCTTTATCAAGACTAAGGGCCTTTTCACATTAATATTTAATAGAGACAGACAGCACTGATGAAGTCACGTCTGAACAGCCCCGCGATCATTTCGGAGAAGACTAGACCCAAAAGTCTGGTTCATTTTGATCGGATACAATCGGTTTGCACTCAGGAACCGAGCCCGAGTCCACTTGACGAGGACGATATGGTGTACTCAGGCACGGATTGAATTAAATATGTAAGCCAGTCATACCAGAGAACGGAAGAAGATCACTGTTTAGACGTGACTTCATCAGTGCTGTCTGTCTCCTCTGGTGTAGCACGTGCCAATCTCATCCTCTGACCCACACAGCCACAGCTGATACAGTAGGTGAGGGACTCACTCTTTTGTCCCCAAATATCATTAAAATTAGGCATAGCGTGATAGTTAACTTCCTCATTCTCTTCTTCTCAAACCAAGTAGATGCATACTGCCACCTGCTGTATCAGAGAATGTAAATACACAAGTGTGTCTGAGAACAGAGTGCAAAAATAATGTGAACGCTGGCCAGCAGGGGGAGTGGACAGGGGGAGCAATCGTACTAGGCACAGTACAATCAAGCTGGAGCCCTGGAGAAGATTGTGGACGGTTATGGTGCCAGGCCTGAGATCACACCTGGATTTTTCTTGACAAAGCTCAGAGCTAAAACTGCAGCATTGACCAATGTCCAGGACTGGAGACTAAATAGATAAAGTGATCAGAGACTTGATAAGCTACACTTGTGCTGGAGCCTCAACCAAGGCCACAGATAAGGCTGGATCCTTACCTGAGCTTACAGCCAGGGCTTGAGGCTTGACCAAAACTAAGAGTGAAGGTAGAGCCTTGATGGATCAGGGACTGTAGGCTTTATAGAGATTAATGCAGATCATAGACTAAGGCTAAGATTGAGGAAGGAGCCTGACTGAAACCTTGACGGAGAGTCGGGCAAGGGCTAGATCCCCCACCATCCCTGATCTCTTTTTCAAGCTGCACTTCTAACCAAGATTAAAGTCAATACTGGAACCTGATCAAAAGAACATCTCAGGCTGGAGCCCTTATATAAACTACGGCTAGGGCAGGAGCTAGGACAGAGGTTGAGGGTGGTGTTGGTACTAGGTTTATGTCATATCTTAATCGGTAGGAGATAAGAGAGGTAGTCCTTGTGGACTGGGGTCAGTGGGAGGTGAGGCTCGAACTGTAGAGTCACAGAGCAGCAGCTACTGTTAGAGCTGCTGAGGTGGGCATGGGGTCCTAAAGCCTCTTATCAATAAACAGTAACCTGACTGTCTCAGAGGCTAGAACAATATGAAAAACACAAGGCAAGGAGGGTATGAATAAACGCCTTTGTAAATCTTGGAAAGTAAGGTCTATTGTGAAGATAAATGCAGGTGTTCTAGGAAATCAAGTGAATTTTCTTAGAATAGCAGTTTTTGCATACTTTTGTTAACAGTATGTCCTTTTTTTTTTTTCATTTTTACTAGTACGCCTCGCACAGCGACACATCCCTGGCCACGGGCAGCTCGGAGGGAAGTCTGCAGACAACCATGGAGGAGGGGCTTAGCTTCAGCGTCTCATCATCACTGGAACCCAACAGAGGACTTTCCACAGAGACACTGAGACCCGCCTTTGAACTCCATAGCAATAAAGGAGTCCAGAGCAGCTGCCAGGGATCCTTAGCCCCTTTACACGGGTCCAGCAAGGCTGCAAACAGCGAACAGCTTTCAGAAACACTGAGCAGCCTTTCTTTAACATCACTGCTCTCGCCGAGCTCTCTGGTGCCCCCGCTGGTCAAGAAGAGCAACAGCACTGGAAGTTTGGCCCAAGGTAAAGAGGGAAAGGAAAGCAAAGGAGCAAAGGCCGGACCAGAGGAGGTGCAACTGGTCGATCTTCGGGTCACTGCAAAGGACGAATCAGAATTTCAAGTGGAAAGTACGAGTCAAGTAACAGTGGCAGGCTTGAGGAAAAACAGATGAAACACTCTTTCTTTGGCATTCCACGTTAAGCAGTCTGCAACTTTTCCTCTCCGTGTTTTTGTTGCATTTTTCTGTGCGGAGATGTTGAAAGTCGGACACATGACGTTCCGTGTTAAGAACACCAATCAAGAACAAATCCCGATCTAGCACTGTCACTCTCTTTTCATCTGTGGCCTGGTCCTGTTTCCTATTTTTGCTCACAGGAGAGGGTCGTAGACGAGTGGGATCCAGTCCGAAATGCACGTCTGCCCCTCCAGAGTAAAAGAAGCAGGGGACAATACTCTACGAAACAACCACCAAATCCTAAATCCTGATGGCTGAGGGCGTTTAAATCAGGATGTCCAAATGCAAGAGCAGTAGGATGTAGCGGTCTTGTTTATGTTTTGGTAAATTAAAAGATGTTCAAATGCAAAATGAAAAATATTCCTCGATGAAAATAGGTAGCGACCTCCACAGGTACTGCGAGGAACGTTTGCATCTTGTGGAAAGGGCATGCAGCTGGACAGAAAGGTTTTGAGAAGGTTGAAAAAAAAATACAAGCTATATTTAGCAGCATTGTGTGCACAAAGTAAATGCTTGCATGCATCTGCGTGTGTGTGTGTGTGTGTGTGTGTGCGTGAGTGTGTGTGTATGTGTGTGTGTGTGTGTGTGTGTGTGCGAGTATTTGTGTGTATGCGTATGTGAGACTGAACCTCGGTGCATTTTCGACATTTTGCCGAATGCAAAAAGGGACCAAGACGAGAGACATGACGATAAATGGAAAAATACTTAAACATTGTCTTAGAAAATGGGGGAAAATAGAAAAAAATATTTTGCATGATGGCATCTTTACAGACAACTTGAAATTTTAACACACACACACAGATCCGTATGACGATGTCAATGCCGGATGATAGCGGTGTGATTTTTACTGAGATATTTTTTTATAAACAGGTCGGCTGTAACAGAAACGAGGGAAGTACATGCGTTATTGTTGCCTTGTCCTCATCCCGGCCCTACCGTTTCTCTGTCTGATTTTCAATTGTTTCCTGCAAGTGACTTCCAATTTTATAACTTTGGTAACGGGAGGGTTTTGTTTTTTTTTTGTATGCGGGGAAGGAAAACCAAGGAAAGAAGAAGACGAGGAGGTGACAAGAAGGATTGAAACATCACGAAGCAGCAGCGCTTGCATTAACTGAGAGAAGTTTTGAAGAGCTTTAATTTGAGTGTCACATGACTTTAAGGTTTATTAGATTTGCAACAGATCCAATGATTTGAGCATTACGCTTCTCTGGCATGGTTGGTCACTGAACTGCAATAGGATGCTTCATACTATTTTTCCTTGAATTTTTGCTAATTGCACTCATTCGCGCTATTCTTAGCTAGCTTAGATCAACCAGCCATTCGGCTCATGTACAAAAACAGACCCTCTTTCAAACCTGTAAGTATGGCACCCAAAATACTCAAGAGGAAATGATGTTTTAATGTAGTCCTTCTGTAGCACTTGGTGTCCCTGGTGTGTTTCTTTCTGCTTATAGAATTCAGGTGATTCTCAAAAAATATTGTTCAGCTTGACCTGTTTGACCAGTTTTCTTTTCGACTGCTAGTGGTTGTCTGTCCATAATGTGGCGACGTCATCACGTGACCACTGTACAGTATATCGATGGTGTTGTGGTTTAGTCATGACTACACTAGTTCTCGTCACAGTGCTCGACACAGTGTTAGCTTTAGGTTTAAGGTGTTAGGTTTAAAGAATTTATTTATCACTGATAAAAGAAAAAAAACAAAGACACAAATATGAAGGGCTTTCTCACTTTCCAAGATCATCTTGGAGATCTGAAGACAAATCTGCTGTCAGTCGACCTGACAACACACAGGAAGCTGACGATACAGCAATAAAGCGTAGCTTTGTGTATGCCCTACGTCTGAATACGTCTAAATATGATGTTCTTTTAATAGACTAGAATAGTGCACACAGTGAAGGTCACTTGGGGGGCCACTCAGAACACGACATTTATCATTACATGGGAGGATAAAATGAATAAATGAAATGGCTTAGAACTCAGGGCCTTGGATCACACCACTAAAGAGTGACCTGGATTTTGAGGCAGGAGTGAAGGAAGGCAGGAAGGTTGTTGGCGTAATCACTGCATCATGAACATGGCACAGCACTTTCTGGCCCTCACGGGCAAACAGATTAACCCCATCTTCGATTAGAAATGTGTCTTGGCTGTTAGCGTACTAAACTGGTTTGTACAAAGATTCAGCTAGAGATGTGCACAGGTCTATGTTTGAAACCCAGTCTCATCTGCTTCAGGAGTAAAATCTTTAACAGTTCCACCCGCTCCCATGAATACTCTTCTGTCATCCTGTTTGAGATGAATTCTGAGTATCCTGCTCCCTCCTACGTATACTTTTAACCAATCCCATCAACTTTCGGATAAATCCCGCCCACTTGCACAGTACTGCCTGGTAAATCCCACCCACTCCTATTCACACTCCTACAGTATAGTAGAGGCTGATCAACCCTGGCCACTCAGACAGTAGAAACTGATCAACCCTACCCACTCCCACAGTAGTGATCAATCCCACCCACTCCCACAGTAGAGGCTGATCAATCCCACCCTTTCCCACAGTAGAAACTGATCAATCCCACCCACTCCCACTGTAGAAGTTGATCAATCCCACCTGCTCCCTCAATATAATCTGTTCAATCCCACCCACTTCTACGGTAGAGGCTGATCAATCCCACCCTTTCCCACTGTAGAGGTTGTTCAATCCCACCTGCTCCCACAGTACAGCTTGATCAATCTCGCCCATTCCCACAATAGAAATTGATCAATCCCACCCACTCCCATAGTACAGCTTGATCAATCCCATCTGCTCTACAGTAGAGGCTGATCAATCCCACCCACTCCCACTGTAGAGGCTGATCAATCCCACCTGCACCCTCAATATAATCAGTTAAATCCCACCAACTGCCACAGTAGAAACGGATCCATTCCAGCCACTCCCACCGTAGAGGGTGATCAATCCCGCTTGCTCCCACAGTACAGCTTGATCACTCTCACCCATTCCCACAATAGAAATTGATCAATCCCACCCACTGCCACAGTAGAAATTTATCAATCCCACCCACTCCCTCAGTACAACTTGATCAGTCCCACCACTCCCACAGTAGAAACTGATCAATCCCACCCACTTCCACGGTAGAGGCTGATCAATCCCACCCACTCCCACCGTAGAGGGTGATCAATCCCGCTTGCTCCCACAGTACAGCTTGATCACTCTCACCCATTCCCACAATAGAAATTGATCAATCCCACCCACTGCCACAGTAGAAACTTATCAATCCCACCCACTCCCTCAGTACAACTTGATCAGTCCCACCACTCCCACAGTAGAAACTTATCAATCCCACCCACTCCCTCAGTACAACTTGATCAGTCCCACCACTCCCACAGTAGAAACTGATCAATCCCACCCACTTCCACGGTAGAGGCTGATCAATCCCACCCACTCCCACAGTAGAGGCTGATCAACCCTACCCACTCCCACAGTAGAAACTGATCAATCCCACCCACTCCCACCATAGAGTCTGATCAATCCCACCCACTCCCACCATAGAGTCTGATCAATCCCACCTGCTCCCTCAATATAATCTGTTCAATCCCACATACTTCCATGGTAGAGGCTGATCAATCCCACTCTTTCCCACTGTAGAGGCTGTTCAATCCCACCTGCTCCCACAGTACAGCTTGATCAATCTCACCCATTCCCACAATAGAAATTGATCAATCCCACCCGCTCCCATAGTACAGCTTGATCAATCCCACCACTCCCACAGTAGAGGCTGATCAATCCCACCCACTGCCACAGTACAGTCTGATAAATCCCACCTACTCCCACTGGAGGGCCTGATAAATCCTGCCCACCTATGCACAAATTCTAACCAAGCCCACCCCTCCTACAGACATTCCACTAATCCTGCCTGTGTTTGTCCCAAGCTTGACCAATTGCCAGGGATACCTCAGTTCCCAAAGAACGAGAATGTACATTCAAGCACAACTCTGCATCGAATACACTTCTGCATTAAACAGTATGGAAACCTCCTACTCGCTCCTGCAGCATGAGAGGAAGCCCCGCTTGCTGTCACATTATGCTTTTTTCCCCTGATGCACAATGCTAGTTTCATACGGCCACGGTCACCCTAGAGGTTTGTCATTTTCTTGTCTAATAAACACAGTCAAGGTGGAATCAGAAGACAGGTTCTAAAAGAAGTTAACTCCTAAATTTATTTTAAATGACTAAATAAATATTATTAGCACGTGTTTTGTTTCGGATTTTGTTCTGCAAGACGAAGTTACAAATCTGTAGCTGGCGTGAAAGTAATGATCAGACATTTGATAAAAGGCTGATATTTGATTATATGATTGATATTGCCATATTCTGATCTATAATCTGGAAATCTGAACAGATCCTACTAGACTACATTAGAGTGTCATGTTATGTTTATGAAGGCTTGTGTAGGTTTAATGTCTAACGGTGTCGAATATTAGACGAGGTTTGGTCGAGCGCTCGAAGCCGGACAGACTCGCCACTGTACCATTACTGAGCTTGAACCTATGTACTTATATCTTTGTATATTGATCTGCATGTGTGCTATGCTACCAATGACGATGAAATCTTCATGCACAGTTTTTCCAGTTTTTTTTTTTTTTTTGGGGGTGAGAAAGATTTCTCTTACCATTTCTGACACACTCCATTTATTTTCACACCCTAAAAGTCTTCCTTGAGTTAACTGGAGCTGAAGCGGTGTTGCTGTACGAACCTACATTTGTAGAGGTGTGTTTTTATTGGCACGACATCATCGTGTGTAGCCGTGATTGACGCCCGTCAATCAGCTGCTCGTCATAACGTCACGTACGTGCTGATTCCGTCCCTGTTCCCCAGCACACTTTCAGCATCCCCTTATCTCGTTTATTCGAAGCTTCCTGTTCCTCTTACCTCTCACTCTTTCCTGTAGTTGGTCAGAACTTCCTGTTCTCATGAACACTCAGTCTTTCTGTTTAATGGATGTTCTTTGTTTTTTTAAATTTTCCATATTTGCTCAGAGCTTCCTACTCTTTCTTATTAACTTTCTCACTTTATGTAAGTTCCTCGTCTCTGCCCTCCTCATGGCAAACGTTTGTGTATTTCTATAGAAATGTAATTACTTTTTCACTAGTTTTCTACTTCCTGGTTCCCGTCAGTGTTGTAATTTTCTCCCCTGGTTCTGACCCATGCCTGTTTTCCTTGTTTTTTATTTTATTGTATTTTATTTAATTTGATTTAATTTAATTGACCCCTGCCTGGTGTACCCACTATGATTACTGGAATAGCCCAAATAAACACAAATCTAATTCTTAGTACCTTGTGTCATGGGCTTCATGTTTACATCTGCAGGAGGAGAGAGTGTGTGTGTGTGTGGGGGGGGGGGGGGGTGAATTTTGCGGAAGGGTAGAGATTGACGCTCAGGTTATTTTACAGATTTTGTCTACATTCCTAAAAGAGTTTATTACATAATAAATTTTATTAAATTAACTTTAATTTCATGTAGCACTTTTAACGCTGGTTATAACCACAAAGCAGCTTTAATAAAAAAAAAAAAAAATTAATGAAGGGATTTTAGAACCATCATTGTCACAAGTAATAATAATAATAATAATAATAATAATAATAATAATAATGTGGATAGTGAACTGATCTTTCTAATGATCACATCCTTTTATCATGACATTTATTGACAGGATGTTAAAAAAAATTTTAACTCTTATTCTCTGCTGTAGTTACATTTCTGTTCACAAAATGCTAATCTACTAAACCCGGAGATAATTAGCCTTAGATTCTGACACAGACCCGATACAGACCTGATAGATCATTTCACATTCAGATAAACATTCAGTCATCTTTTCTTCCCTGATTGAGAATCAGTTGATGATTGTTGCTCGCTCAGGTGTTGCTGGAGGTCATAATTAGGTCATATCCATTCATAAATAAATAAATAAATAAATAAATAAATAAGATTTATATACTGTAGATGAAGAGGCTTTAGTGCACCTTCACACCTATTAGGTGTCTGAATCAATACTTATATAATTCTTCTGATTCATTTACAGTTTGATTTGGTTTCACACTGCTCTGTGTGTGTGTGTGTGTGTGTGTGTGTGTGTGTGTGTGTGTGTGTGTGTGTGTGTGTGTGTGTGTGTGTGTGTGTGAGAGAGAGAGAGAGTGTGAACAGGTCCTAATAAAACTTTCATAAATCCAGTCAAGAACACACAAAGGAAAGAAATAATCAAAAAGAATGTAACAGGTCTCATAATGAATGATTACATAATTATATAACCAACAAGTTTCATAAATATTCTGCGTCGTGTCCACGCAGCACTCCTGCAGCTCTACAGTCTGATTCACTTCCTGCAGGTCGATTCTGAGTCGGATCTCTTCCTCACTCCAGTTCACCTGGGAGAAGTTGACTCGTACCGTCACGTCTGTGCTGAACGAAGGTGAGTGTGTGAGGGGGAAGGGGGGGGGGTAATTAGAGATAAAGCGTCCTCTCTCTCCCGTGTCTGTTTAACAGGACCGACTCGTTACTCCTACAGATTAATGTACGTTTAATCGATGTTTATTTCGCTGCACTGATTAAGTTCCGAGCCCTGTATGGATCCCGAGTTAATGCTCTATAGATAAATCAAAGCCCTCCGATTTGGTCCATTAGGACACGAAGGCTGCATCGTCCGGGATCTAAAAGTGCAGAATGACATTTTAATCCGCTCCCTCTGGTCCCTGGGAGCCAGGTGATTAGGCTAATGTGAGGTGACGGCTACACGAGCACCTGCAGGAAGAAGAACGCTGTCCCGTTTCAACCATCCATCATCACTCACGTTCTAGAAACACACCACTCTGTCTGGACCAGACCCAAATAGCATGCATTTATAATAATAATAATAATAATAATAATAATAATAATGAGAAGAAGAAGAAGAAGAAGAAGAATAGTTACAAAAAGTAAAATAAAAGTAAAATCTATAGTAGTTTTTTTTTTTTTACTATTAAAAAGGACTAAATTAAGGATTTACTGGATTACTGGATAATAAACGCTCCAACCAGGTAGTTCTACTTGGTACCAATAGCAGCCTGGTTTTCGTGATTGTTGCTATATATGCAACCGTGGCCTGCCGTGACCCCGGCGTGCTCTGACGTCATTTGCTACACAGCATTAGGACACAGATAAGGAGAAAAACACCAGCACTGTGTAAAGGCACAGAAAAGCCAATCATTTAGAACAGTAAGTCCACAAATAACTACAATTACTGAAATAGCTGTACGGTGCACCCGGGTGAACACTGACCCCTACTGAGTACCAGGCGCAGTGCTACAGGGGGATTATACTGTATAAATATATCACATGAAGCACTCCGAGTTAAAATCATTACTCACACTGAGTAATTAACGCTGCTGATTTTAACACACTTATGACTCACTCACTCTCTCATTCTCTGTAGTGATTATCCTGTACAGGAGCGCAGGAGGCCTGGAGCTTATCCCCGGGGACTCGGGGCACAAGGGCGGGGTACGACCAGGACGGGGTGCCGATACAACGCAGGGCATGCAAACACACACTCACACACACACTCACACACACACACTCACACACACACACACACACACACACACACACACACACTCACACACACACACACACACACACACACACACACACACACACACACGGGCAATTTGGAAGCACCATTTAGCCTAATCTACATGTCTTTGGGCTGTGGGAGGAAACTGGAGTACCTGGATGAAACCCCCAAGCAAGAGGAGACACGCAAACTCCACAATGTATTACAACTGCACCAAAAAGACATTTATTAAGTGTGCTATTATTACAGGTCTTTTAAACTAAACTTAAGTTGAGTATGCTTTCAGTTTCCTTTTAATGTACTTATCAGAGATATACTAAACCACATAATAGTACTTAATTATGCTTGGCTTAAATTGGCAATTATAAAGCAAAAAATAAAGATTAACTTTGAGCTGCATTT
>JAAGKR010003721.1:0-28843 GCA_011419295.1 Clarias macrocephalus
TCGACAGTGAAAGACCTGGGTGTAATATTAGACAGTAACTTATCCTTTGAAAATCATATCTCCAACATCACAAAAACATCCTTTTTCCACCTTAGAAATATTGCCAAGCTTAGGAACATTTTATCTGTATCTGATGCAGAAAAGCTGGTTCATGCATTCATGACCTCCAGACTGGACTACTGTAATGCATTACTGGGTGGCTGTCCTGCATCCTCAATTAACAAGTTACAGTTAGTCCAAAATGCAGCCGCCAGGGTTCTCACTAGATCTAGAAAATATGATCATATAACCCCAATATTATCATCCCTGCACTGGCTACCTGTTCAGTTTAAAATTATTTACAAAATAGCATTACTTACGTACAAGGCTCTAAACAGTTTAGCTCCCACATACCTAACCTGTCTTCTGATACGGTACAATCCACCACGTTCCTTAAGATCAGAAAACTCCGGACTACTGGTAGTTCCCAGAATATCAAAATCCACAAAAGGAGGTAGGGCATTTTCATATTTAGCTCCAAAGCTTTAGAATAGCCTTCCTGACAGTGTTCGGGGCTCAGACACAATTTCCCAATTTAAAAGTAGACTCAAGACGCATCTCTTTAATCTGGCATACACATAATTTATTTCTTTACCTCATACTCCAGTACATCTATCCTGAATGGCAACCACGCTAATTCTTTTCACCTGCTCTTTATTTTTCCACCCATCCCGAGGCATCTGGAGATTGTGCCAGCTTCAGTAGACAGAGGCCAACCCTGCGAGGATCCTGAGGCATCCAGAGAAGGACCTGCTCCAGCTGGATTCCTCTTCATGATGGTTTGGAACTACACATGCTGCTCCTGAGCTCCCAGTGATCCAGACCCCCATCTGCGCTCTGCACCTGCTGACTCATCCCTGAACTGAACTGGATTTTGTGTTAATTTAAATAACTTCTGTTATATCGAACTTTTATCTGCATAACACACATGATGTTATACAATTTCTGTTATCTGTTATCACCCAGATGAGGATGGGTTCCCTGTTGAGTCTGGTTCCTCTCAAGGTTTCTTCCTATTGCCATCTCAGGGAGTTTTTCCTTGCCACTGTTGCCGTCACCCTTGGCTTGCTCATCAGGGACAATCTCATTATCTAGACACATTTTTCTTACACATTTTTCTTACACATATATACATTTCCATAAGTCTTCTTTTCATTTTCTTTTCATTTCTGTGAAGCTGCTTTGAGACAATGACCATTGTTAAAAGCGCTATAGAAATAAATTGAATTGAATTTATGATAGTCTAAAAGATGTTTGCTGCATGGTCTTTTCAAATTGACATATGTGACAGTGATTCCATCCACTTGACACAGCTAATGTCCAAAATTCTATGGCATAGTTGTATGCCGAACGGGATATTTGATGCCGTTTTAACAACTTTGCTCCTCTTGCGACCCTTCTAATCTTCTTGGAGAAGGCCACAAAATTGGTGCAGCAAGGGTCGCAAGCCTCCCAGAGTGCTGTTCTCCACTCTGGGTGCTCCCTGTGAATAGCATTATGACATACCTCACCATGGCTCCCTCTGAGGAAAAGATGGAGGCTTGTAGCTCAAAGATTAAAGAGCAAGGTGAGAGAAATGAGCACCATATGCCTAGGTCTCCCTCATTGGTAGGTGGAGTGAGGAGCACTTGGGTCGATTATAACTGAAGTAGCTGTGGCAGGCTGTGACGTTGACATGCATCTGCATGGTGTTCATAAGTTCCTGCTGATATGTTTAGAGGAGGGAGCCTTGGCTCTCCAAGGTCGATCTCTTCCAATCAAACTCTGCTGCATCCATACTGACTGAATTATTCTGTCATGGAGCGCTGGGCACATCATGGGAATATAGTTCCAGTAGCTGGAGATTGAAAAATGAGGTGCAGGTTTTCCTGAGTTTGAAGATGCCAAGCACTTATGTTGTTCCACTGCCGGTTCTTTTCTGTCAGTCTTAATTCAAAAATCTGTGATCTAGCGAATTGCGTGTATGGCATCCAGACTGTATTGGGGTAGAGGTGGCAGAGGCAAAAGATAATGGGTTGATAAAACACAGGCAAGGGATCAAATCCATGAATTCAGTGAGCATTGTAACAAAGCCAAATCACGAGACAGAGCCATGGCAGGGAAAGCAGAAACATTTGATTGGCGCCATAAATCTAGTCAGCTGTTAGAGATGAGAAAGGTGGAGAAGGATTAAAATGCTTAAGGATTAAGATCAGGGGTTTAATTGTAAACACAAAGCAATCAAATGGCAAGGTCAGAGCAAAACTCAGAATACAAAAAAAAAAAAAAAATGTAGTCAAAAGCCGAACATCAAAACACAATTTAGACAGGTGTGTACCAAATAATACTTTACACAGCTACAAGGATTTATAGCTACTTATGTAATTGGAGGTAATAAGAAACAGGTGAATTCAATCAGAACTCTGGTGAACCTGACCATGCCCATGCATGTGAGGTGTGGTATGTCTTGGTGGACATGTTTGTAGTCTGTGATGCTTGCTGGGAAATGGAACCTGTTTCCTTGATTGTCTCAAGGCCAAATGTTGAGACAGTTCCATGGTTGATAAAACGGAAGTGTTTGATCAGCACTGTGAATCCAGTTAGCATTGCAACAAGGCCAAATCATAAGGCAGATCCGTGGTCGAGAAATGAGGTCAAGTTTTGTAAATGTGTAAATATGCGTAAATACCTTAAAGATGCTACCCACATATCATATAAGCTATGAGTTGCTACAATCTGAATTCCAGAAAAGTGTTTGCACTCACATGGTATATACACTGCTGCCGAAGCTTTTGATGCCCAAGACTGCTGTTCTTGCACTAGCCTGGCCAAAGCTAGCATCTCCCTATGATCATCTGGGGACTGCTGGAGTGCCCCAGTCTGCTCCCATAGTTGTCTCTGAAGCTCAACAACATAATTTTTCATTTTATCTACTTCCTCCATTGTCTGATTCTGCTTCAGGGCATGCCATGCAACCATGTCAAACAATACCCAATGTACAATCCTGTTTGTGATGCCACAAATGTAAGTAAGGGATGTCTCAAGAGTGTTCAGGCATACACTGCTTCATTCAATATCTGTTCACTAAGTATATCCTCTCCGAGAGACTCCTGTGAAAGTACAGAAGACAGGTCCCGAGCACACTGGCACCTCAACCCATGTGTAGCTTCCTCTTCCTCAGACCAATCAATGGTCGTTTGTGGTGATTACACTAATGCTACATTCATCCTACCTATCTAACTATGAGCTCAGCCGCAGCCCGCTTTGATTTCCCAGACAGAAGACTTAGCAGAACCCAATTAAAACTAAATACAAAATATTTATTAATAATTAAATATATGATGCATAATCAAATCAATTAACTGTGGACTAGTGCCCATTCACTCGCTCATTCACTCACATGATCCTGTTTCAGCAAGTAAACAAATAAAAGAAAAAAATATGAAAACATCAACTGACTTTTATGCACATAAAACGTAAAAAGCGACTTACTAAGAAAACATCTCACATTAACAAGCACAGTATGTTGAAACAGATGCACCTTTGCCAATATTGCGCAAATACACTTTTCAGTCAATTTCAACAGGAACAACAAAGTATGTTTCTTAGTTCAGAGTCCACAAATGAGTCTTGAAATTATTCCGATAAAGCATTCAATGCAAGTCACTTGCAAAATATGAACATGTGCATAAGGGCTCAAAACATGTGTTCACTACTTTGCTCTTTTTATCTCCAGATAATTGGTTGAGAGGAGTCACTGGCAAGGGATCGATGAAATAGCACAAAGCAACATACTGTAAACACAAATATTCAAGTCCCTGCTCATCTGAAGGACCCTGGGTTTCTTGCGTCTTCTGTGAAGCATTGACTGGTTAGCCGCTCTACTCATAACTTACACATGCCAACCATGGTATCAGTAAACTTTTCTGCACAACGCACACAGGCCCATGTGATACACTGTGCTGGCTACATTGGGAGTTCAGCTGCGCACCGGACTCACCATGACCACTATGGACCACATTACACTTCGGTGGTGTTCTCAGCCTAATTAATACCCAATTTATTTATTTCATTTGCTGTTAGCAATTCATATGCTGAACATGTGTGTTATGAACGCATACCATGCTAAATTACCAAACAAACTCTTAGCTCACTTACTTTTGCACTTTTATACTTACTTACACTTACTAACACCTTTTTGTCTGGTTTACTTTAGTGTCTGCACTTTTTCTCTTCTCTCTTTCATGACATGCTTTTTTCACCATGCTTGTCAAAATAAAACCTCCAACTGGAGCCCCTATTACACACAGATCAGATGCATTTATCACACATTATGAACACATGATAAAAAAAAAATAATAATAATCATGTTGTAGAAACTAATCAAGTGATTTTAATAAAATACTTAATTAATTAATAAACAATACATTTTAAATGCAATACATTTAAAAAATAATTTCTAAGGTTTTGGGCGACGCATACACATTTTATTTATTTATTTACTTATGTATTTTTTTTTTCTAACTTGTGCTCTGGCAATGTCTTATTAGGTATGGCAAGGTACACTGACTGGATTGTTTGAACCTAAGATTTACTTCTTACTTGGGCCACATTGACCAAATAAGAGTCTTCGTGGTTTGGATTTGAAATACAGAATAGATGGATAATACAGGACTGAGTCCATTCTCATTTTGAAAGCCAAGCCCAAAACAAGCCAGTGTGTGTGTGTGTGTGTGTGTGTGTGTGTGTGTGTGTGTGTGTATGATAAGAAGGATTAATTTGCAAAAACATACAGTTGTGTTCAAAACAATAGCAGCCCAACATCAGTAACCAGATCAGTAACTGTTTTTGGGAGAAATTATATAGAAATTCTACTCGTAGGTGTAGTGGAGTAATATAAAACCAACAGACATGTAACAGTCATGACTTGCATGCACCTGATTCTGTGTAATTGAGTCATTAATTGAAATGAGGCGTGTTTAAAATAATAGCAGTGTGGAATTCAATTAGAGAGGTAAATTATTCTGTGAAAAACAGGTGTCAAACAAGTTCCCCTTATTTAAGGATAAATGCAGAAAAGGTTGTCCTGTGCATTTCTCTCTGAGTAAAATGGGTCGTTCCAGACATTGTTCAGAAGAAAAACGTACTTTGATTCAAAAGTTGATTAGAGATACAGTATGAAAACACAAAGAAGTGCAGAAAATGATAGGCTGCTCTGCTAAAATGATATCAAATGCTTTAAAATGGAGACCAAAACCAGAAAGATGTTGAAGAAAACTTAAAACTACCATTCGAATGCATGGAAGAATGACAAAATTGGCAAAGATTCAGCCAGTGATCAGTTCCATCATGATCAAAGAACATCTAAAGTTAACTGTGAGTACTGTTACTATTAGAAGACAGCTATGTGAAGCCAAGCAATCAGCAAGAAGCCCCCGCAAAGTCCCATTGTTAAAAAAAAAGACGTGCTGAAGAGGTTTCAGTTCTCCAAAGAACACATTGACTGGCGTAAAGAGAAATGGAGCAATATTTTATGGACTGATGAAAGCTAGATTGTTCTTTTTGAGTCTGGAGGCCGCAGACAGTTTGTCAGATGACCCCTAAACACTGAATTCAAGCCACAGTACATTGTGAAGACAGTGAAGCATGGAGGCACAAACATCATGATATGTGGATGCTTCTCATACTATGGTGTTGGGCCTATTTATCACATTTGAGGGATCATGGATCAATTTGAGTACATCAGAATACTTAAAGAGGTCATTGCCTCATGCTGAAGAGGAAATTCCCTTGAAATGGGTGTTTCAACAAGACAACGACCCCAAACACACCAGTAAGCGAGCAGCATCTTGGTTCCAGACCAATAAGATTAACGTTATGGAGTGACCAGCCCAATCCCCAGACTTTAATCCAATAGAAAACTTGTGGGCTGACATTAAAAATGTTGTTTCTGAGGCAAAACCAAGAAATGCAGAGGAATTGTCGCGTGCAGTACAATTGTCTTGGGCTGGAATACCTGTTCAAAGGTGCCAGAAGTTGGTTGACTCCATGCAGCATAGATGTGAAGCTGTTCTCAGAAACCATGGTTATACAGCTAAATATTAGTTCAGAGATGCACAAGAAAGATTGAACAAGCATTTTTGTTTAAAAGGTAAATTCATCCCATTGTAAACATGAATGATGACACTGCTATTTTTTTTAACAGACTAATATTTGTTTTTCTTCACTTTCTGTAAGCGAATAATACATTTAGCAATTTTTTTCGTCATGTTGTGATTCAGAATAGAACGTGCAGGGTGTCCAATGCATTTGTTGATTTAGATTAAAAGTTATTAAAAGGATATGGAGCTTTACCCACTTTTTTAACTCACTGCTATTATTTTGAACACAACTGTATAAATGCTATTTGTCAAAAAATTTTAATGATTAACATGTATAATTCTTTAAATGTATCACATACTGAATACCAAATCAGATGAGTTACTCTTTTTCTTAATCAATACAGCTCCACACCAATTTTATTGATATTTTCTGTGGTGCATAATAAAAAAAGTAATGATTTGTGGCATTTATACTACTAGAGATATCTGTTTTTGCAGATGAACTCTTCATATGTTATGCCCTTTTTGTCCCATGTATTCACTATTATTCAGTTATTCCTCATATTAGTCAACATGAAAAAAAACAGTAAGAAAAGATGAAGCAAAACAGAAATTAAATATCATCTGTTTTTGTTGTTGTATTTGTTGTTTGTTTAAAATCATGTTAAGCTGTAGCTGACACATGGGATGTTGCAATTATACATTTAAATCTATCTCCTGTATGTTAGTATCTGGCTGAAGGTCTTTGTACATATGCACTCACAGAGAGGAAGCATTTATAATGGCATATAAAGTCTCTACCTGCCAACAGAGCCAGTCAGGGCAAAAGGCTGAGGTATGATAGCCCAATATGCTTGCACTTTATTTTATCCAATTTTTCCCATTCTCTCCCTGCTTCCCTTTCCAACCTATGCTGTTCATCCCAAAAGTTCTGTTTGCACAAATAATTTACAAGCAAGCCCTAACCCTCACCCCACCATTTACCTTCATCACACAACCATACATGTCTGCACAATCACCATCATCAAAATCCTCTATTTCATCTGCAGAACACGCAGGTGACTGAACTCAGAAGATTCCCTGCTTCCCTGCAGTTCATTCCCTGCTTCACCATGTCAGTCTAACAATGATAGGCTTTAAGACTAGAGTTTATTACTACAACTATTTTCTCATCTCTAGTTTCCTTATACAGCTTTTCCCGCCATTCGCTATCTATACTGAACTACCACTTTTTGAACTGCAGTATGCCTGAAAATTAAAGGAGTGACTGGACACTTATGTATGTGCACTTTAATCATGCATTATTATTGTGGTATGAGTTTTGGAAGAATTTTAAGGAATCATTTAAACCTACTTAACATGTTAAAATCTAATTTCTTTGAATAGATTATTAAAGCCTTATTTAAAGTTGATTGCTCCTTTTCCTGTTTTGTCTGTGTGCCATGGTTGTCTGCTTCATTGTCTTTTAATGTCTCAACATTTATCCTTGCAAGCCTTGGAATGTGTGACATGGCATGGCAATAGTTTGCCTCTTTCCCAGAAGATCGGTCAGGTGATCCATCCCTCTGTGAAGATCTTATGATCTCCCTGGACTCATCACTCTGATTACTCCTTTAGTCACTGTCTGCAACCTTGGGGTAACTCTGGATAATGAAGTGTCATTTTTCCTTCACATTGCTATACAGTTAAACCTTGGATTGTGAGCATAATTTGTTTTGAAAGTGGGCTTGTAATCCAATATATCAATATCATATATCAAAGCTAATTTCCCCATACGAAACAATGGAAACTCAGATGATTTGTTCCACAACCCAACAAATATTTATATAAAAATTATCAATACAAAATATGAATTAAATATGAATAAAACAAATTACCCTGCACTTTAATTTGTAGATGATGTGAGATGAAAGAGGGGGAGGGGAGGGTTAAGACGACTCACACACAGACATTAATGGAATCAGAGAGTCTCTGTTGGCTCCCTGGAATTTTTAATAAGGAATCTCTCTAATGGCACAGGCCTAAGTATTTTATGGACAAAATATGTACTTTATACTGTGTTTGTGAAAATATTTTTTTCTTCACAGTGGCCGTTGTCGAAGTACAGTTACTAAAGAACTTTCAGTAGACTTGGACACAAAATAAAAAAATGCTTTATGCGCAAACACGTGGTCACAGTGTTATAGCAAACAGTAATTTGTAGCTGGTTGCACACATGGATGTTGACTATATGAGTGACGCATGCACACTGTCGACCAAAAATGGAAAAGGATTACCCACGAGAGAGAGAAAAGAACTATTGACTCAGTTGTGATCATGTGACGCTCGTCAGACTAAGCATATATGTACTACGGTACTCGTATTTCAAGACCTCGCTCATTTATCAAGTTAGAATTTATTTAAAAATTTTGCAAAACACTTAGAGACCAAGATACCCATAATCCATGGTTTTACTGTACTTATTTCTTCTTATTAACATCAGAAGAATTCGTCCATTTCTGTCCACACAGGCCACTCCAGTGTCCGTTCTGCCTATATTTCAAGACTGGACTACTGCATCTCACACCTGATCCAGAATGCAGCTGCACATTCCTCCCCCATTCAACCCCCTCACCACTGCTCATTTATCTTCCAACCCAAAAGATACAAATAACAATAATAATAAGACTATATTATTATAATTATTATTGTAATAAGAATGAATAAAGCCCAAAATAAGCTGATTAGCTTTAATGTTATCAGTGATATTATTATGTTAGGTTAAAGCCCATGCCATGCCTAGGTTAAAGACAGTCTGACTGTCTTTCTCTACGGCAGAACTCTCTACCTCTGTCATGCCACGCCAGGTCATGCCCCATGTCTCCAGACAGACCATGCTCACCTGCTCGTCCAATCCATACTCCACTCCACTCTTTCCATTTTGCTGCCTCAATCTCTGCTTTCTGCACACCTGTTCTTTATCTCAGTTTATCACCTCTGCCTATTTAAACTCTTCATCAAGCAACCATTAGCTGCCGAATTATTGCGTGCTCATAGCCCAGTTTTCTCGTGCCTCAAGCCAAGTTTTTGTCCTCGCCTTTACGTTGCCGACTTCGTCCCCTCTTTTCACGCTTCTCGCCTCACAGATCAAACCTGTTCGCTACGCTGAGTGAATTCCCGGCTTTGATCTCCCTCTTCCGCTTCACGAACAAGATTTTGTCTAGCCCATAGGATTTATTGCAACACGGACTGCAGGTATGCGCTTCAGGAATTAGAGCTCTCCTCTTCAGCGATTCTGTCCGCAACTGCCTTCACGCTGCACGTTGGATGCCGCAGTCATTTTGTCACTCTGATCTCCAGTGCCTCCCGCTCATTACCACCTTTATTGAATACTCAAGCTTCTCTTTATCTCTAACCAGTGCATTATGTACATTTAAACATACGTTTTAATTAATAAAACTTTCAGTTCAGTTGTTGTCTGCTTTTGGGTCCTCCATGCCTGCCCGATGCGGACCACCCGTGACTGAATAATTCGGCCATGACGAACCCAGCGGAAAAATGCGTTTTCTGTCAGGTATCCACACAAAGCCCCCCGTCTTATACCCATGCCAAGGCAGACTTGTGTCAGGCCATCGCCCAGCGGGGAGTGCAGCTGGAAGCTAATCAGCAAAGTCTGCACCAAGTGAACCTAACACTTTCTGCTATTTCTGCTCGGGTTGCAGCAGCTGCTTACGACCCTACCTTTTGCCACGACGCCCTCGGTTCGAAGTGAGCCTTGTGCCGCAGACCCTGAATCCCATGATCAGTTTCTGCCTGGAACACAAACCTTTCCAACACATTCTAGCGCCTCCATTGAACTCGAGAAAGCCGACCCCCTCCAGACGAAGCTGCCAACCCAAGACCTGTCATGTCCTGTTCTGAAGTATGTGACAACAGAACCATGCTCTAAGCCATGCTCTGCTCTGTACTGTGAGACAGCTCAATCATGTCCTGCTCCAAGCCCTGAGATCCCAAAATCATGTCCTGTCCTAAACAACGTGATACCGGAATCATGCCCTGAGTTATGCTCTGCTCTGTGCTGTGAGACAGCCAAATCATGTCCTGTTTCAAGCTTTGAGAAGTTGGAGTCCTGCTCTGCTCCATACTGTGGATCACCTGAACCATGCCTTTTTCTCTCCAATGACTGCGATCAGGGCCCAGTCCGCTCCGAGAGCCTCGCTGAGGTCCCAACTTGCTCAGTGAACCTCTCTTCAGTTAGACTTCCTCTATCCATTACCATGTCCCCGATAAAGCCCCGCTTCCAGGTGTCCCAGACCAAGCCACTGTTCTCACAGCTACCTATTAGAGCTCTCCTCTTCAGCGATTCTGTCCGCAACTGCCTTCACGCTGCACGTTGGATGCCGCAGTCATTTTGTCACTCTGATCTCAAGTGCCTCCCGCTCATCACCACCTTTATTGAATACTCAAGCTTCTCTTTATCTCTAACCAGTGCATTATGTACATTTAAACATACGTTTTAATTAATAAAACTTTCAGTTCAGTTGTTGTCTGCTTTTGGGTCCTCCATGCCTGCCCGACGCGGACCACCCGTGACAACCTCACTTCTTAATACAAAATATTAAATTCTATAAAGTTGGGTAGCTTATGTCTTTATGCTAAGTTGTACTTCTTTCGTCTGGCACATAACATAACATCACTTTTACTCCACATTTTGATTTAAGCAAATAACAGTGCTGTGTCAGTATGGGTATTTTCCATGCCCTTATCTCAGACCGCTGCAGATATGTTTGTTTATTTAATGACTCCTGCTTTATCTCGTAGCAGTTCACACCACTGCTTTGTATTAAAACTACGGTTTTAGAACATATGAGACAAACTGGTTTTAAACTTTCTACAGAAAGAATATGCATAGATAGATGTGTCCAGACATCTTCGAAGGTTCAGTTTTCATAGTCTATTTGTCTTTTTTAGATTAAACCACACTGTGTCTGGCATTTCTGTTTTGAGGCTCCTTATAGGTGCATTACGGTAGTTTCTGTGTCTTCTGCATACTCTGTGTATTTACAGTAAACCATCATGTTGATTGGTTCTGTTGAGTGACTGGCATATAGCCACATCCACCTCAAGGAAAAAAGAGCTATATTCATTCAAAAAAGCAATTCCTGCTGTGATGTAATGCGACACATAACTATTCATAACGTCCCTTCTACTCAACATTATTTTTCATTTATGGCACATATTTAACTTCTGGCAAGTACCTAAGGAGTTGCAAAGTATCATTAAATTCTGTCCAGCCAATTGTGTGTGATGCTGTAACAAATTTGACAGGCATACAAACATACAGGCAAAAATTTCTTTGAGACTGGTTTCTGGTCCTCCAACATATGAAATGTAAAGATATCATTGAAAGATGGAAACGTAATCACAGCGCCAAAACACGCGGTGAATCATGATGAACCATACTTACGGCCACCGCGTGAAACCGCATAGGGTATTAGTTCTCACAACTCAACTCTAATATGAATTAATATGAGTACTAGTATGAGTTACTGCTTCCATGTCTTTTGTAGAAATTGATTTTCCTACAATGCAGGAAACTGGACTTCCTGAAACAGGTGGTGAAAAAAAATACAGTTTATTTTCCCCCGAAGAGTTTTTAGGTATGGCTTGTTTTCAGGATTGTCAAAAACTCCCAATGTGAGGCATTTCCCTGTTAAAGTCGGCCAAGACTTTCAGGCGTTTCAAATGCTAGAATACAGATTTTTTTCACAATTATAGCGTGTGGATTGTTCATGATGACGTGCTCCATTTTAATCATTTTACATATCTAAAGATTACAGTGCACCTAAGTATGGAGCTTGGGACAATGGACAAACTGAACGCAAGATCCAGGAGATAGCCAGATACTGCTGTACCTTCTGCCACGATCGCCAGCATACCTGGAACCAGTTCATGGCCTGGGCCGAGTACGCACAGAACTCTCTTCATCAACCCATTACAGGACTTTCCCCCTTCTAGTGCGTACTCGGCTACTCAGCCACCTCTCTTCCCTTGGAATGGGACACCATCTGAAGTACCTTCTGTGACTCACTGGTTCCAGGAGATTGAGAGAATTTGGGACTTGGCTCATCGACAGCTACAGAATGCACTTCGGAGACATTGCATCATCGCAGACGTGAAGAGAGCACATACTCCAACCTTCCATCCAGGACAACGAGTGTGGCTCGCCACATGCGACATCCGTCCTCAACTGCCCTGCAAGAAGCTGAGTCCCAGATTCACTGGCCCCTTCACCATCCTTTCAAAGATCAACCCCGTCACCTGTAAGCTAAGTCTACCCTGCACATACAAAATTCACCCTACCTTTCACGTATGACACCTAAAACCCTATCATTCACCTGTTTTCCCTGTTTCCACAGAGCCTGGTCCCGAAGACAAACTTCCCCCAGCACTAGACCTGGAGGATGGAACAATCTACGCCGTGCGGGAAATCCTGAGGTCTCATCGTCAAGGTGGTTGGCTCGAATATCTCGTGGACTGGGATGGGAACTTCCACCAGCAACATACACAAATGCCTGCTCCCAGGGAAGAGGTCGTCCACCCCAGCGGTGTGTCAGGAGCGGTCTGTGAAGCGGGCGGAGTTCTGTCACTGACTCAACCCTCAATCTCCGTTCCCAATCACCTGAGTTCTGAACACACGCACAACTGATTCTCATGAACAGCACACCACAAATACACCTCACTTCCCTTCACTCAGCGTCTGACTTCACCAATGGAATACAGACTCAGACAACTTTTGCTTGTCTCCGTTAATCGTCTCGTCTCATTCCCATTCCCACCGTCTCGTTTCCAGTCCAGTGTCTGCTTCTTGTTTCCCCTGTTCGTATGCACTCGTCCACCAGTTCCAACCTCACAATTAAGCCAACTCAGTTTCTCACTCTATTGCTCCATTTATCAAAATTGTTAATAAAACACCCATTCTGTTTTTTTGCATGATCTTGTCTGTTGACTCTGTATTTGGAATGCTGTATTCCGTTACAGCAGCATTTTCCAAATAAAGAAAATGTGTAAATAAATAAAGTAAAAAAGGAGGGGGGGGGTCTCATTTTTTTGTGTACACACATACTGGAGACCACTGTGAATGGCCAAATATAACAAAAACACTGCAGTTGGCATAATAGGTCCCCTTCAAAATTTCATTGCTCAAATTGCAGGAATAATTCGATTAAATTAGAACACAATCAGACCATGGCTACGATAGAAAGGTCCAGCAGTTAGACATTTGTCATTAATTAGAAACCCAGCCAGTGTAAAGAATCTGAAACACACCTGGAATCAAACTATCTACACAAGCTTGTATGCATAATTATATTAGCATTAGTTTGTGTGTGTATTGATGGCTCTAAACTAACTTTAATTTTTTTTTTCTTGGAAGCCATATTTCGAAGGCTTATGTTTGTAATTTACTTTCTGTAGACAGTTAATTGATCGTCAATCTGTAATCTGTTTTTTTTTGTTCTGTTTATGCTTAGTGATGTATAGTACTGTACCAAAGTTTTAGGTGCATGCAAATAACTGATGTATAGCAAGGATATCTTTAAAAGAGTTTATACATTATACACAAAAAAGACTATAAAAACTATAAACAGTTGTTATAACAAACTTTTACTCAAAATATAGTCTCAGGTACAATTTGTGCAGTTTTAGCTTTATATATCTTATATTAATTATTTTTATATAATAATTCCTATAATTCATAATATTTCTTTTTTTTTCTTTTTTTTTGTTTGTTTTTGACCTGATTTAATAATGAAGTCACAAAAAACATTTTTGAAAAAGTGCTTAAGACTATTGCACAGTAGTGTATAAAATATCATCTGTAGATTTAACCTTTGTTCTATCACAAATTCAGTATGAACTCTATTTTGACATTTTAACAAAGTAAAAAAAAAGTAACATTTAAGTTAAAGTTTTTGAGAAACAGATATACAGCAGTGGACATTTTGAGAATTAGAAGACGTTCTAATAATGTAGCCAAATTTAGTTCATCATATATGTGTGTTTTGTCCATTATTCACACATTCTGTGAATTCCTGAATATTCATTATACACCCAGTGTAGTCCTCAGGCTTAATATTTGACCAGAGTTATTTATATATTTGCTATCCTATATCCTTACTTTTGCCTTGACCTTTCCTTCAATGTGGAAGAAAGGTAAGAATATGTCTCGAGGGATGTAACCCAAGGTAAAGCTTATGACTCCCCTTACCCTACAGTTCAAGGAAAATACTAAATTTAATATAATTGTATTTTCCCCTCTATTTTTAAATTCTTTTCCCTCACTCCCTCTGGAAGTTTGTCATCTGGGTCAAGGGTACAGGTAAATGATAAATGAAAGTTGCCTTGACAACTCTCCTACTAAGTATACTTTAACTAGTAGAAACAATAATCTTGGAGATGTAATTTGAAATATCACCTCCTCAATTCCTCTAACCTATTTCCTTTACGATTTCTTTCAAATGCTTACAGACAGTATCAATATGGCTAAAAGCTCATATTGCTGTATTTCTTAGGAAACATATACGGACCAGACATTCTGATGAGGAGCTTTGAAACTGTCAGTGCGACGAACCTATACTTGTACTATAATGGTTGATAGAGGAGGAAGGGAAGAAGAATATAAACATATTCTTAATGGTCTTGTCTGCCAGGATAGGCTTTATATAAAAAGGAGCTCCTTATCTGTATTCAGAATCACACCAAGCCTGTTTTAAGGGTTTAAGGGCAGATCTTCAATGTGTTTGTCAGATGCAGTTTAGAGTAATTGCAGTTGAATCAGGTGATCTTGTTTTCAGCTGCTTTGTACTTTTGAGTTTGGCTTCCAGCAGAACTTTCAACTTTAATGATGCCAATAAAAGGCCATTCAATTTTATTATCTATGTGTCCTTATACTCTGTGATGGATTGGCACCCTGTGTGGCATCCTTATACTGTGTTTGTTTCCCTGTTCACTGAAGGGGATTTAAATAAGTGCAAGTAAGTTGAGTTGAAGCTGAACAGCCTAGAAAAGCCAACTTACTAAGACTTTTTTTTTTTTTTTCATTTTTCAGAACTTTCAGGCAAAGTAATGATGGCAATAAAAGGCCATTCAAATTTATTAGCTACACTGTAAACCCAATTAAGTTGGCAAAACTCAAAATATTTGAGGTAATCAGTTACATCAAATTTTTTAAGTAATGATGTTTCCAATTTTAAGTAAACAGAACTATACATTTTTGAGTTTGTTGATACTCTGTGATGCATTGGCACCCTGTGTGGCATCCTTATACTGTGTTTGTTTCCCTGTTCACTGAAGAGGAGTTAAATAAGTGCAAGTACAGGCTGAACAGCCTAGAAAAGCCATCATACTAAGACATTTTTTTTCATTCATCTCTCTAAATTACTGAAAGTTACTGATCCATAGATGGTGAAATAACAGTGGAAAAACAATCCCAGTCAAATTTTTAAAAAGCACACTGACTTACAGTGCCCCAGAGAGATCAGACCAAGTAATGGATCTATAAACCAGCTGAATTAGAAAAATATATGTCATGTTTTATAAATCTATGTATTTAATCTATTGTGGGATAAATAATATTGGCACTGTCAAAAAAAGACCTATGCATACAATGTTAATCTGGTAATCCAGTAACAAAGCTTCATTATATTTTTTATACTTTTATAAACACGTCACCTTGGTGTCAATTACATGTCTGTGGAGACATCTTGCTTTCACTGTCTCCTGGACAAGAGGACTTATTTGTTTGTGTTATTCCTATTAAACTTCTGCAATTATGCTGTTCCTGAGTGTCTTTATTTCGTGTGTGTGTGTGTGTGTGTGTGTGTGTGTGTGTGTGTGTGTGTGTGTGTGTGTGTGTGTGTGTGTGTGTGTTTGTGTGTGTGTGTTTGTGTGTGAGAGAGTGATGATGTTTTGGTGTTCAGGTGTTACACTCCCCTAATTACTGATTAGTATCACTTACTTGCAGTTTACAACAAAAATACGGTAATACTAATATTAGTACCTGTCGTTGACGGTAAAGAGTTTGTAGAAATAGTCAAAAGATTAAAGCTAAAATAAACTTATCAGCATCTGACACAAGTTTGCTCATAACTTCCCTTCTACTCAACATTTTTATTTAATTTATAGCACACATTTCAGTTTTCATAATGTACATTTCATGTTTTTCAGTAAGCCATGCTGTGTCTACCATCTAATCCTGTGGTCAGTCCTTACTCTTTTTTTGCTTCTTCTGTAACTCCAAAGTCATCCCAAAGCCCACCATCCAATGTTACCTATCCCCTGCAACCACTTTACAGTTTCTACTCTCCTTAATATTGCAATCACTACACAGCAGATACATTTTCTCTCTAAGCAAAGCTTGCAGAATCTTTTTCCATTTACTTCTGAATACATGGTTTTGGATATCTATACATACAGTACAGACCAAAAGTTTGGACACACCTTCTCATTCAAAGAGTTTTCTTTATTGTGTTCTTTATTGTGTTCTTTAGCCCAAACAAGTCTCTTCTGCTTGTTGCCTGTCCGTAGCAGTGGTTTCCTGGCAGATATTCTACCATGAAGGCCTGATTCACACAGTCTCCTCTTAACAGTTGTTCTAGAGACGTGTCTGCTGCTAGAACTCTGTGTGGCATTGACCTGCTCTCTGATGTGAGCTGCTGTTAACCTGCGATTTCTGAGGCTGGTAACTCGAATGAACTTATCCTCCGCAGTGACTCTTGGTCTTCCTTTCCTGGGGCGGTCCGCATGTGAGCCAGTTTTTTTGTAGCGCTTGATGGTTTTTGTGACTGCACTTGGGGACACTTTCAAAGTTTTCCAAATTTTTCGGACTAACTGACCTTCATTTCTTAAAGTAATGATGATCATTTTCCCTTACTTAGCTGCTTTTTTCTTGCCATAATACAAATTCAACCTCTTTGAATGAGAAGGTGTGTCCAAACTTTTGGTCTGTTCTGTATAATAAAACTGTAATGTTTTAGCATTCTATTGAAGATATTTGCAAAAAAAAATTTGTGGGGATTTAAGATGAGTAATAGAACACATCAAGATGTTTTTTGAAAATTTTGTCTGCCTGTTTGTTTGTGCACGCATCATGTAAAAACTACTGAATGAATTTAATGGGGTTTTCGGCCGAGCTTGAGGTAACATATAGGCTTTGTTTCATCGGAATCAGCTCAGGGGAAAAGAAGATATTCTAATTTGACATTTGGAAAATGCCCTTAAATCATTAGTAAATCTCAAAATCCAACAAATGGCACTGTACATTTTTTTTTGTGCCATTGAAATCTAATTAATAAACGCGATCTTACACCTTCATTCCATGCACTTCATAGTAACATAAAAGCCAGAATACATGCAAGATGGTGATCCAATATGTAAAATATAAAACAGAATCAGTATAAAATCAGCTTTATTGGCCAACACAAACAATATTAACAATGTGTAATATATAACAATATATACAATATGCACATTTGTAACAATATGATAATTTTGTTTTGTAACAATGAACAGCAAAGAAGTTTTGATGAAAAATTAATAACAAAAACAAAACATGAGACAAACCTCTCAGAGACACTTTCACACAGTTACTTTCACATCACAGTAGTGTAAATGAGTGAGCTTGGCCCTTACTCATTATTTAGGGGTCTGCAGGTTTATGGGCCCTGAGGTAGTTCTGACATATCCTGACATTTGTGTATTTTTCTTACTTATGAACATATAAATATAACCTTACTTATAAGCATATAAATGTCACCTTACTTATAAACATATAAATGTCACCTCTTTCACCTAGTGCAAAGTAAATGAGGATTGAGGGAAGAGTGACACAGATGATCTTATACACAGAAGGCACATTTCTGGCATATTGTAAATATGGCCATACAAACAGACATTCAGGGTAAAACAGTGGGAACAGGAACAGTGCACTATGAATAAAGGGTGTTAGGTTTGTAAAAGCCCACTTTTACATCTTATACACAGTCATACATCTTTGTGCCTCTCTTGAAAGGCAGTTCTTGTTTAACTCAAGACACAAGTGAACATTGCATACCTGGCATTTCCATGGTGTTTATGGCTGCTTACCATAAACTGATTTGCAATTCACACAGACCCTGTGACCAGCAGTGGCAACATCCCTGGCATCTGAGGTCAGCCCATGTGCTGTTTGTGTGCAGTCACAGGTGAAGCCTTATCGTGTGGCCAACTGTTGAAAAAAATACAAAAGATCCATCCCGAGATTCCCATGACATAGTGACGGTCTGTCTGTATCTTGCCTGCTTGTTTGCCTTTGGTCTCTATAAAACAGGTGGCTGATCATTTTCATGGTCACAACTGTTTATGAAAAAGGAAAAAGAAACATACGCATGATGATAAAATTACTGTCAAATCATCAATAACTATTGACCATGCATAAAGACAACCCTAATGTTTTCAATATTATACAACGATTTATACTTTTTGGATTACGATTTACATTTACACCTTTATATCACAAACATCTGTAAGCTACATAAGGCAGTATTTTAGGCACCGGGAACAACAAAAAAAAAAGAACAAAAAAAAAAAAAGAAAGGAAAGAAATGTCCCCGCTGTGGGACGAATAAAGGGATATCTTATCTTATCTTAAAGTGTTTGTGCTAAATAACATTATAAATAGCAAGTCAAGTCAAGTCAAGTAGGCTTTTATTGTCATTTCAACCATATACAGTTCAGTACACAGTGAAACGAAACAATGTTCCTCCAGGACCATGGTGCTACATACATGCAATGACATAAATTAACAACACAACATAAATTTAACAACGCAGATTTTTACATTTTTAAGTTAACCTAAAAAACTATCAATTTCTATACAAAAAAGAGACAACAAAGACAGCAGACAACAGACAACAAAGTGCACATGCAAATGTGCAAACGAAGAGCAGTGTCATAAGCTAACCAAAAACCAAAAACTGAACCAAATAGCTACCATAACATGAAGCTATCCAAAACGGGATGGAAATGTAGTATAGACATTTACACCACAGCTGATACTGACAACCAACTGTAATCTACATACTGTAAGGCATTAGCTTAGCCACTGTGAGCTAACCTTTTTGTGCTAAGCTAAATAAGGTAGTATGTTCGAATGATTTTGCAGTGTCATCTACATGCTAACCTGACCATGTATGTGACATTAAATGATAATGTTTCAGATAAACTGGCAAACGCTTGTGAGAATTTTTTTTCAATTCAATTCAATTTTATTTCTATAGCGCTTTTAACAATGGTCATTGTCTCAAAGCAGCTTCACAGAAATGAAAAGAAAATTTATGGAAGTGTATATGTTATATGTGTAAGAAAAATGTGTCTAGATAATGAGATTGTCCCTGATGAGCAAGCCAAGGGTGACGGCGACAGTGGCAAGGAAAAACTCCCTGAGATGGCAATAGGAAGAAACCTTGAGAGGAACCAGACTCAACAGGGAACCCATCCTCATTTGGGTGATAAAAGATAACAAAAATTGTATAACATCATGTGTGTTATACAGCTGAAAGTTCGATATAACAGACGTTCTTTAAATTAACATGTAGTCCAGTTCAGCACAGGGATGAGTCAGCAGGTGCAGAGGGCAGATATGGTCTGGATGACTGGGAGCTCAGGAGCAGCATGTGTAGCTCCAAACCATCATGAAGAAGAATCCAGCTGGAGCAGGTCCATCTCTGGATGCCTCAGGAACCTCGCAGGGTTGGCCTCTGTCTACTGAAGCTGGAACAATCTCCAGATGCCTCAGGATGGGTGGAAAAATAAAGAGCAGGTGAAAAGAATTAGCGTGGTTGCCATTCAGGATAGATGAAATGGAGTATGAGGTAAAGAAATTAATTATGTGTATGCCAGATTGAAGAGATGCGTATTGAGTCTACTTATAAAGTATGAAACTGTGCCTGAGCCCCGAACACTGTCTGGAAGGCTATTCCAAAGTTTTGGAGCTAAATATGAAAATGCCCTACCTCCTTTTGTAGATTTTGATATTCTGGGAACTATCAGAAGTCCGGAGTTTTGTGATCTTAAGGAACGTGGTGGATTGTAACGTATCAGAAGACTGGTTAGGTATGTGGGAGCTACAGTAGACCATTTAGAGGCTTGTACATAAGTAATGCTATTTTGTAATTAATTCTAAACTGAACAGGTAGCCAGTGCAGGGATGATAATATTGGGGTTATATTATCATATTTTCTGGCTCTAGTGAGAACCCTGGCGGCTAAATTTTGGACTAACTGTAGCTTGTTAATTGAGGATGCAGGACAGCCACCCAGTAATGCATTACAGTAGTGCAGTCTGGAGAACATGAATGCATGAACCAGCTTTTCTGCATCAGATACAGATAAAATGTTCCTAAGCTTGGCAATATTTCTAAGCTGGAAAAATGCTGTTTTTGTGATATTGGAGATTATTTTCAAAGGATAAATTACTGTCTAATATTACACCCAGATCTTTCGCTGTCGAGCTGGTGGTAACAGTACATCTTTCTAAATGCAAGCTGAATTGTGAGAGCTGGTGTGTACTGGTTTTTGGGTCAATAAGTAATATATCTGTTTTATCTGAATTTAGTAAAAGAAAATTATCGGTCATCCAATCTTTTATATCTTGAATACACTCAGTTAGTCTAGACAATGTGGGTATTTCGTCTGGTTTTGTGGAGGTGTATAATTGGGTATCATCAGCATAACAATGGAAACTAATCCCATGTCTTCTAATGATGTTACCCAAGGGAAGCATGTATATTGAGAAAAGCAGAGGTCCTAAAACTGACGCTTGTGGCACCCCATATTTCACTGGCATTACACCAGACTGTTCTCCATTCAGATCTACAAAATGGAATCGATGAGACAGGTAGGATCTAAACCATTTTAATGGCTGTCCCTGAATACCAATGTGATTTTGTAAGCGATCTATGAGAATTTTATGATCTATAGTGTCGAATGTAGCACTAAGGACATGAGGAAAAATAAAATAATATTAGTTTTATATTATTAGAATAAGGATTATATAAGATTTAATAACTTACCCATAGTAACAGCTTGCTGGATTCTCCTCCTTCGTTCTCTGTTGGAGTCTGAGTGTTGTTCTGTGGTAAATCACAACTCCCTCCCACTGTCCAGAATATTTTGTAGAGCTTCATAAACCTGTACAGTGTCTAACATCTTCCACACGCGCAGGAAACTTATCAGATCTACTATGTGTGTGTGTGTGTTTGGGGGCATGCCCTTGTATGTAGATTACCCTGACTGTTTCCCTGTGAATAGCATGTGGGCATGTCCTGGCTCAGGTCATTATCAGATAATGAAGTGTGGCAGAAAGATCTCTCCTTAGATTCATATGGATTACATAAACTGAGAGTATTTATTTATATATATATATATATAGATATATACTGTAGATATATGGACATGTGTGTGTGCAATATTCACAGAGTTTCAGTTAATTTTAATGACACGTTTCAAAAAGATTTTCGGGGAGACAGAGACGGCAGAAAGTGCACGTCTCAGTCTCATTTATGTTCTTTATTTTACAAATGCACAATGTTTTATTGATATGTGAGTGTACATTAACAAATAAAGACATAAATAATGCATTACACATGTGTGTGGTTAAAAATGATGGAGCATTTTAAGTTATTTGCCAAAGTTAAGTTTGTTACCAAAATGCAAGTGGTACCACCGCTGGAATAGCTGACCCCATGATACTGGTATGCTGGTAACCCTGCTTGTATGATTGCTGGTCAAGCTAGTGACCAGCTATTATGGTCTATGCTGTTTTTTTCTTTTTTCAGTTTTAAATGATTTCCATTGATTCCTTTTTTTTATATTCATTTATTTGCAGTGTATTTATATAAAAGGTTTGTGTTGTGTTTTTAGACAACCCACAGATATTTAATAAATATAAAATAATGTATTTACATGATTTTGGTAAATGGATTATTTTTTGTCTCTTGTATGTAGATGCATTTAAAGATAAGAGTACACACTACACTTCCCTGTATTTACATCACACATTTTCAGTACTAGCTATTACAATACATGACAATGAGCTAAAATAGTAACCAATTTTACCTACCAAAACCTTGCTGGTGGTCCAGCACATAAATCATGCTGGCCTATGCTGGATTTTCTTACCTCACATAGCTGTGAGAAATTGGAACAAATGCAAGGGATATCTAACCCCTTCAGGAGCAGAGAGCATAATGAGTGCTGATGGTGAAATGTTTAAAAGCATTTATTTCACTTGCGGTTAAAATAAATTTTTATGCAAGCACTTAGAACTTGGAAAAGACATTAAATCTGAATTGTATTCAAAACTGAAAAATAAATTTGCATAATGTTTATGCTTTCTTTGTCAAATGGGCTGGAGGCTCTGCTGAAGGTGAATAGAAGTCATGTGATATTTTTCTCTGCATGAAATCAGTGATGTGATATTATTATTATTATTATTATTATTATTATTATTATTATTATTATCTGTTGTGAATAAACACATCTGCACACTTATTTAAATGAGCGATTACATTCAGTTTTGGAAGTGTGTGTGTGTGTGTGTGTGTGTGTGTGTGTGTGTGTGTGTGTGTGTGTGTGTGTGTGTGTGTGTGTGTGTGTGTGTGTGGATGCAGGAAAATGACAGCTTGTGGGTCTGATCAAATTGACCTTGGTGTTAATGAGCTTCTCTCAGATAGTGCATGTTTTCTCTCTTTCTCTCTCTCATACACACACACACACACACACACACACACACACACACACACACACACACACACACACACACACACACACACACACACAATTTGCCCACTGTATTTGACACTGCTGCCCTGTTAATGTATTGCTTACCACTTCCCTGTCAATCTTGAGGAGACGTTTCTGCCTGCAAGCTACTAGACCAAGCGGTTGTACCTGCAGCCCTGGTGGTTTCTCTGAGCCTTTCTTTTAAACCTCATACATTTATGATGTCACACAAGTGATGGAATACTGTACCTTTCATGGTGCATTTGTGTGTAAATATCACATCTAATTGTGTTTCCTTGTTAGCAACAAAATAGTACCTTTTTTCATGTTTTTAGTGAGTTAATTATTTTATTTGGTATTTTCCCCAAAGCAACCTGGTTCTGAGCCAATGTTTGTGTCTGCACTTTTTGCTATAATTATACTACTACTGCTACTACTACTACTACTACTACTAATAATAATAATAATAAGAAGAAGAAGAAGAAGAAGAAGAAGATAATATTAAGGAGAAATATTTTGGTCCTTTATCTTGACAAATCAATGAACAATTTTACAAAATGATCATTATGCCATAATTTATATTTATTAAAACCAATTTACCCTGTGAGTCATGTTTTGCTGGTAAGCCATTTCCATCGACTCTTAACACAAGAAAACTACAACATGATCAGGTGTGAAATATGTAAAATGGATCAATACAGATAGAAATTGAAATTGGACATATACACTTGCTGAGCACTTTATTAAGAAGACCCTACTAAAACTGTGTCAGATGTTTCATTGCTCTCAACAGAGACTCAATTGTTTATGCACTGTATTTCAAAAGCGGTTCAATGGTTCATGTTGACACACCATAATCCCTACGAAATTTGTGTGCTTGTGATAGTGACACATATGTAAGTATGAAAAATGCTTTCTCTGAGGGGTAATTCCAACTGGACAATAACAGATACACATTACGGGGTAAAATATGGGCTCTTTAAGGGAGGGATTTTCAGCTGTGTAAATAATTGTTCTTTTGTCAGAACAAGTGTGCCATGATATTTTGGGGGGATTTGATTGTAATACCCTTGTTAGATGTGAGAGATTGATGTACCTGTTTGTAGCACAGGTTACACATGTATTGTAATTTCAATACATTTCATCCTAGTTCTAAAATGGTCTCCCTATGATTACATATTTTGTTATAAATAAGTGTATTAAACCTGTGTAATTCAATAAAAAGAACATGTAGTATGCCAGCATTTTTAAAGTGGCTCAATTTAAGGGCAAACCTCACAACTGCCAACAGTGCTTAGATTACTTCAAGCAATGTGCACTGCACAAATTTTCACCAGGTTTTAGAGTGTAGAAAAGCAGTAAACTAAAGTTGCTACTACTAATTGATCATCAAATTGGATTAGAAAACAGCCACATGTAGTTTTCCATTTCACATCCCACCTATTTTTATGAGCCACTGTGGCCTCACACCTGCAGGGTCATGGTTTGAATTTTGTCTTGGCTCTGTGTGCATGGAGTTTGCATCTTCTCCCTGTGCATGATGGGTTTCCTGGTTTCCTCTGGGTACTCCTGGTATCCCAAAATTGTGTGTGTGTGCGTGTGTGTGTGCGTGTGTGTGTGTTTCTCCTGTGATGGATTGGCATGGATTTGTTGATCGACTCAGTTTCCCAGAAGGCACCTTGGTCAGGTGATGAGAGTGCTCACCTGAACCGAGGTAGCTCATTAATGAGCCTATAAATAGCAGTTTGTTTTGGGAAAACTGGGTTGAGCATTGTATGTATGGACTTATCACTGTCAAGTGGGCATTCCGTTTTGTTTGGTTTCTTTGAGTTTACATTTGGTTTATATTTTATAATTATATTTTTAAGAAGGCTCTATTGTTTGTTATTGTTATGTTCCTTGTGCTAGTGGATTCATGGAGCTGTCTTGTTTAGTGTTTAGTTAGGCTGTGTCTCCTCATGTGTAAGTACTGTTCTGTGTGCTTCCAGTGTGGGTTTTCATGAATCCACTATCACAAGGAACATAACGATAACAAACAATAGAGCCTTCCTGAAAACATAATTATAAAACATAAACCAAATGTAAACTCGAGACTATTCTCTAGTCGTGTCTTGTCCTGTCCCGTCTCTAGTTCCCGTCTCTAAAGACACATAGGGATTATTTAGTTCCAGCTCCATGTCTCCCTTGTGTCCGTTCTTGGGTCCTTGTGTCCGTTCTTAGGCCCTATGTCTGCTTAAAGAGCCTTTGTATAGCTCTTATCCCTAAGTTATAGTTTGAGTTTGTTGTTTTGGCTTCTTTGTTTATGTTCTTTATTGTTGGTTCTGTTAAATAAAAGACTTTGTTTCAAGAACCCCTCTGCGTTTATGCCTGCCCTATTTGCCCACAGCAACTACAACTGCCAGGTCTGCCGTTAGTAACACCCGGATCATGACATACCTGGTCTTATTCCCAAGGGTTCCTGGGTTAGGCTTCTGGTCCCCACAACCCTGTAAGGAATAAGCAATATAGCAGATTAATGAAAGAATTTATGAATGAAACCCACTTTTTGTGGACTGCTAAATAAGGATTAGGATAAGGAGGGGGGAGAGGTATCATGTCTATCAAAGAACCTGTATGTAGGAGAGAGGATGCAGGTAATGGATGAACGAGAATGTACTGAGTACTGAATATTCTAAAAGCCGATTCCGCACTGACAGATTTATACCAGCACAGCCACAAGACAAGGAAGGAATCAACTTAAAGCAGATGAATAAAGAAAGCCTCGGCCCTGAAGCTCTTTTACCTGCATGACTCCTGTAAATCTCCTTTCTGTTGCTCATGAACAAAAGCATGCTGTATCCAAAGATCAATGCTGCATTCATTCAACAGGTCAGTAGTTTACATAGTGCGATTCAGGAAGTTATAACCTCCCTGGCTATATTGTCCTCAAAAAGCCACCATTGAACAACAACAAGAACGACATTTGCATTAAAAGAAAAGAGAAAACAAAGGGAAAGTATTTCGATTTCTGAATCTCTTGAGTGTTACTCTGAGTTTTACCTCCTGATGCTTCTGCCAAAACGTCCAGTAACATCTTCGCATATCAACAATCACACAGTTTTAATGTGATCGCAAGAAGAATCCAGTCTATAAACCTCTGCTTGCTACATTAGCTGTGATACAACACTGAACTTCTATCAGAGCTGCTGTTATAGTCAATTCATTAACACTTGAACTGTGCCACTTAAACATTTATTCAATTTGATCTGATTAATTGAAATTTTTTTATTTAATTCAGTTTGATAAATTTTTATTCACTGTACAAAGCTTTTATTTAGCTTATCGACCAAAAGAAAATAGTCACTGCCCCACAACACAACGGTCACACACTAATACACCACCTTCGCACACTAACATAATAAAGACTCAGGACCAGACAAAATTAAAAAAAATAGCAAAGACAATGTAAATTACACAACCACTAAAAAGCAACTATTTGAACTATTGGTAAACACAAACTAAACTGCAAGGTATGATGCAGTGTTATCTGGCCCTAAAAAGACAGTACAGCATGGCAGACTATCTAAGCATGGTGACTGACCCAAAGCTGAGAAACACCCTGACAAAGTACAGGCTCAGCGAGCACTGTCTGGCCTGAGACATGGGGCGCCACAGACAGACCTGAGGGCTATTCCAGAAATCTGGGTTAACTTACCATTTGGTAAATCTTAACCTCCGGATTGATTTACCCCAAACATGCATACCATGAGTATGTCGTTTCCAAAACACCTGAGAAGAGTAAGTTTAAACAACCTCATACTGGTTATCCAGAGTTAATGAGGGTGCACGGTGCATACATAAAGACATTTTCAATGGATCACCGATTTCACGAGTCAAAATGGAAAATCAAAGTTAAAAAAAGAGAGCGGCATACTTCACAGAGACGGTTTTCATGCAGCATATGAAGAATTCAAGCCAATAATAATGACAAAAAGCAATACGGCTGCATCGGCTAAAGAAAGAGAGTTGGCTTGGCAAAAAATAACAGGCAGAGTAAATGCGTGAGAGTATTAAATAGCAAATTTAACATCGGCTTCCCTTTTATTATACACTGTAAACCCTAATGCTCAAATTAATTAAACACATTGAGTACTGTTAACGTAAATAATTGCAATGAGGTTAAATTAATGGACATTTTTGAGTATTCAGGACTTTTTGGTGTTTATGAAATTACACTTTTCAAGTTAGCTGAACAAATTTGATATTTTAAGTAATAGTAAGACCTTAAGTAACAGTAACTGTCACCTTAAAGTTCCACCAACTTAAAATCTATAGAGCATTGGTGACCAGTGGTAAGTGTTTCACCTGCCATGCGAAGGGCCTGGGTTTGATTCCCAACAACTGCAGCATCAATTTATTTGATTTGCAACAATTTCAACAAACTCAAAAATGTATAGTTCTGTTTACTTAAAATTGGAAACATCATTACTTAAAAAAAAATTTATGTAACTGATTACTTCAATTTTTTTTTAGTTTTGCCAACTTAATTGGGTTTACAGTTTCATGCAAAATAATTAAACACCCTTTCCGCATCCTTTTGACTGTTAAAACTGTCATTGTTGTTTCACAGTACATACCTGAGGATTTGGCGACAGATGAAGGTCCTTCAACCTCATTGCACGATCTAAGCAGTGCAAGAGTGTGTGTGCAGTTGTCCATATTTTAATTTTATTGTCTGACAGAATCTCATTTATTTAATTATTTTTGCCTTCCTAGTTGCCAGCAAATGAGCTGTATAAAGTCCATCTTTAAAAACAAATAAGAAAAAGTGACATGGAGATGGACCTTATACAGCTTCAAGTGGAAGAGAAAAGGCTATCCATTAAAAATGCAACACTAGAAATTTAATTACTGGAGCATCGCCTTAAGGTGAGAACTTTAATGAACGTATGAATATTAATCTGTTGCATGTTAAAAGTATTGTGTGAATAAAGCAATGGAAAAACATACACACACACACACACACACACACACACACTATTTCATTTTATTTTCATTATTTTTTAGGAAATAAAGAAATGAACTGCACAGCAGACCAGTGCAAACAATTTAATAAAATTATTTTTGACAAATCCTGTCTCTCAAAAATCTTCCATCTTTGTTGTGTGCAAAAATCTGTAGGGGATCCTCTGGGCCATCTTCCTCAATACAAGGATGGTGGCTCTCTCCTTTTACAGTGGCAATGCTGTGAAGAACAACACAAGCCACTATGATGTTACATGCCCTCTCTGGAATGATGAACAAATGATTTTAACAAGGCAAAAAATTAAGGACAAAAAAATAAAAGTTGTTACCTGTACATTGATGCTATGAATCGATTTCCAACATAGTCTCCCTCATTTATTGAAGGAGCTTTATTAGGAATGTGGGCATCATCAGTGCAACTAGTTACATAAAGAAACCATGAAATAGAAAGTCATATATGGAAGTATCATGTGTGTGTGTGTATAGATAGATACATAGTTATATAGACACACCTTCTCATTCAAAGAGTTTGAATTTGTATTATGGCAAGAAAAACGAGTGGCCATCATTACTTTAAGAAATGAAGGTCAGTCAGTCCGAAAAATTGGGAAAACTTTGAAAGTGGAGGTTAAGTTCATCCGAGTCACCAGCCTCAGAAATCGCAGGTTAACAGCAGCTCAGATCAGAGACCAGGTCAATGCCACACAGAGTTCTAACAGCAGACACATCTCTAGAACAACTGTTCTAAAGGACAAACTGCCACTCTGTGGAATTCCTCTTTAATAACATGCAGGGAACTGTACAAACGTGTAAGAAGCAGTTAAGTACCAGACATACTGTGCGAACGGCTCTACACAGTTACCTTTCCCACATGCTCTGCACTGTACAAAAATGCCCTGATCCAAATAACTGAAGTTCTAT
>JAAGKR010003721.1:28863-70610 GCA_011419295.1 Clarias macrocephalus
GAAACCATGAAATAGAAAGTCATATATGGAAGTATCATGTGTGTGTGTGTATAGATAGATACATAGTTATATAGACACACCTTCTCATTCAAAGAGTTTGAATTTGTATTATGGCAAGAAAAACGAGTGGCCATCATTACTTTAAGAAATGAAGGTCAGTCAGTCCGAAAAATTGGGAAAACTTTGAAAGTGTTCCCAAGTGCAGTCACAAAAACCATCAGGCACTACAAAGAAACTGGCTCAAATGTGGACCGCCCCAGGAAAGGAAGACCAAGAGTCACCTCTGCTGTGGAGGTTAAGTTCATCCGAGTCACCAGCCTCAGAAATCGCAGGTTAACAGCAGCTCAGATCAGAGACCAGGTCAATGCCACACAGAGTTCTAACAGCAGACACATCTCTAGAACAACTGTTCTAAAGGACAAACTGCCACTCTGTGGAATTCCTCTTTAATAACATGCAGGGAACTGTACAAACGTGTAAGAAGCAGTTAAGTACCAGACATACTGTGCGAACGGCTCTACACAGTTACCTTTCCCACATGCTCTGCACTGTACAAAAATGCCCTGATCCAAATAACTGAAGTTCTATGCACAGAATGTTTTCTAAGCACAGAACTACGATTTGTGACATTTGCAATATGTGGTTTCAAGAGATGTGTTAAGTAAATTAACGATTTCCTTGGCACGATTATAATTTGTGCCTCCACATCCACAGGATCATCATCAAAAGCGCACGTCATGCTCAATAAACTTCTGAAACAAACTTACCGTGGAACATAACCTGCTACCGAGCAGGTTATCTTCAGAGAGTAAATTGCTATGGTTACATACATACCCAGAAAGTTACCTCCGTTTTTGGAACCGAAAGGTTAAGGTTATTCACTAACTTTTTAACTTACCTAGGTATGTCACATAACCTGCTTTCTGGAATACCCCCCTGGCTGCCCCGAGAGAAAAGGCTGTGCCAGCGGTGCACACTTAATAAAATAGAGACAAAGCTGCACTTCACCACTGAATGCCCAATATATAACCACATTCGCACTGAATTCTACACCAAATTCAATAAAATCATCCCCAACTGCCTCCCAGACCCAGACAAACTGCACCACATAAATAAATACTCACTGATCACTGTTATTATTATTATTATTATTATTATTATTATTATTATTATTATGTACATTTATGTATATATGTTTTTTGTACAATAATGTTCATGAGAGTCACTTTATCTTAGATGAAAAGTCTGTAGGCTTTTATTTTATATACATTTATTTTCTTCTTACTCTTTTTATACTATTCTGTTTTTGTATTTGTTTATTTTACTATTTAATTCTGTTATTTTCTTGTGATTTCAGAGTAAATCAATAGTGTGTGCTTACTGTCTGCATTGCCATTAACATGGATGCTAATTAACTTTAATTTAAATTTAATTTAATTTAATTTAAATTTTCTCCTAAAAAAAAATCCAACGTTATTTCAAATAACTTAATTTATTTAACAGCAAATAGCAGTTGTTGTCAGCAAATAAACTAAAAACATTGTGAACAAACACACATGCAGAGAGAGAGATTGTTGTCAGAGATTGGTAAACAAATTTCATTTGTTCAAATTGTTCTCAATTGAACTATGTCTAAAAAAATGATAGGAGTAACACAAGCTAATTATGGTCCCCTTAGTTTATTTTCCTGTTATTTTTTTATTAATATTACATTTCTGCCAGACAATCTTAGCTCTTTTGTGGCTTAAACATAACATCCAGAGGATAAGCGTACAAACAGGACAATCACAAACACAGTGTCCTGAGCAAGTTAAATTTATACTTTATTGACAGAAGTAATCAAGTGTGTAAAGTTTAGGATAAATTAACTGAATGAAAAATGAAAAATGATCTGAGTCAATGACATTCCCAATCTGCCAGTTTCTCCTTGATGTAAAAATAGTGCTGTTGTTGACAGAGGAGTATAATTGATTTTGCAGCGCTACACTACATAACCTGAACTGCTCATTGTTCCAGATAAGATAAATGAACATTTGTTTGTTTAGAGGAAGGTCAAAAAAAAAGAGTATGTGGTAAAAGTCACACAGACAAATGTGAGTGAGGGAGGCCTGCTTTGAAATGTTTTTAGCAATGCTATTTGATATGGTAAACATGATTATGTATTTTAATTCCAAAAATACATATTTTCTCTTTATTTATTACAACCATGTCCATGTTCTCACGCTCTGTAGCACTACCCCCCTCCCCCATACACACACACACATACACCACTCTGTTTCCTCTTTCTCATTTGCCCTTCTCAATTTCATGTGAACATTCTAAGCAGTTGACTCTGTAGACATCAGGCAACCTGCCCACTTCTTGGCGCATGCTTTGAACATCAATCACTGGTTCTCAAAGGGGTTGCATGCCTGCACTTTCCATCTTTCCTCTATCTCCCTAATCCCATTCTGCTCAGTAGCAGGACATTTTAATGCACTCTCAATGTCAGACATTTCAAAACTGTAAAAAGTGAGAACAAGAGAAGGAACACAAGGAGGAGAGGAGGAAAGGACAGAAAAGGAGAAACTATGTATTAAAAATGTCTAAAAGCTTTTGCTTCGCACAGTAGATAATCTTCTTCTAATGTAAATTACATTGAGGTTCAAAAATTAAATAGTAGTGCTACAAAACGTGAGAACATGGACATGGTTGTAATAAATAAAGAGAAAATACATAATCATGTTTACCATATCAAGAGAGAAGAGCATCCAACATCCAAGACTGGATATGCTGAGTAAAAATAGTTGTCCTATTATTTAAGTTTATATCTGTTACGTGGCGGGGTATGAAGAGCCGCACCATGAGATGTTTTTAATGATAAAAGCTCTTAAGAGAGGGTCAATGAAATAGGAGTTAGTGAGAGTGCTTATGATATGCTGGGGAAGACCTTTCCGTTTAGAGATGACGTGGGATTATTAATTAGGGAACTTGAAACAAAAAGAAAACTGAAAACACAAAATAAACAGAGCTCCGCCATGTACAGGAGAAAGGACGGGTCTCTGGAAACTAAAACAAAAACAATATCGTCTTGGGGCTTTTGCCCTTACCGAAGATTTAAATGAGAGAGTCTTATTTGTGCCTTGCACTACTAAACTGAGAGCGCACGCTGAACTGATACGTGCTACTCTCTCATTCACTCTCTCAGTGTCTTAGACAGACAAAGACTGAGGCTTTGCCTATGTCTCTTTACATACTGCGCGCTTGTCCTTTCTTTCTCTCTCTCTCTGTCTCTCTCTCTCTCTCTCTCTTTGGCCCTGATACCTTACTGGTGCTACCTAAATGATCGCATGAAGTGCCGAGGTATCAGGACTCTTAAATAAACACGCCTTCAGGTGCGGCTCATTCAGACTGATTGCATGACTGCGGCGTTGCCTGGCAACCGTGTGTATAAATGGGCGCACCTTTGCCTGTTCAGAACTCCGCGTGGTAGCAGCCTGCAGATCTGCCCATTCCGAAAAGTTCATGCGCGGCTCTGCCCCTCGCGCGATCCGCGTCGTTACAATATCTTCATGCAACAATGTGCTTTTTAGAATCAAGCAAAATAATTAACCTAAAGGTAGTGTTTCAAAATGAAAATGTAATATTCTGTGATAACTCCTGATAGCCATGCTAATACACAGCCCGGCCAAAACAAAGTCTACACACATATTTAACTGAATTGCCTTTTGCTTTGATTATGCTATGGTGAAAGTCATAATCAAAGCAAAAGGCAATTCGATGAAATATATGTGTAGACCGGTGTGTAACGTCTTCTCCAGTGCATCCCAAAAATTTCATTAGGGTTAAGGTATGGACTCTGTGTTGGCCTATCCATGTGTGAAAATGACTCTCATGCTCCCTGAACTACTCTTTAACAATTTGAGCCAGATGAATCCTGGAATTTTCATCTTGGAATATGCCGTGACATCTAGAATAAAAAAGGTCCCTTGACCTTGACCTAAATCTTTGCGCACATAATGTTGGTGAATCTAAACCAGACCAACAGAAAAAAAAAAAAAAAAAAGATCATGATGTTGCCCCACATGCTTTTACAGTAGCCCCTAGGCATGATGGGCATATCACTTCTTCTTCCTTATTACCCCAAGGTGCCATCATTCTGGAACTAGGTAAATCTGGACTCCTCAGACAACAATGCTTTTTTTCCAATGACCCACAGTCTCCTGCTAGATGCCTAGCAGATTGAAGCCTTTTTTCTGATTAGCCTTACTGATAAGTGGTTTGCTTAAGGCTATATGGTTCGCTTCGTATTGGAAATGTGGAAAGGCTTTTATTTTCACTATTAATCATAGCAATGAGTTTAAAAACAATTTTTGAAAATTGAGAAGCTACTCACTGCATAAGTTAGGGTTAAATAACTTGAAACATATTACATAATACTGTGGTAATTATACAGTTTAAGGCTGTTTACCAATTTGCTTAGTTAAATCCAAGTATTATGTTTGTATCCACTATAATCACTTGATATTTTTATAAATGCATAACTGTGACGACGGGCTTACAGCCAGTGCACGCACATTAGCTCAAAAGTCTCATTCGGACCACTCATGCACACAGAGTAACCTATGTTGCCCAACCTGAAGGATCTGTGTGTGAGAGAATCATATCAAATCATACACTCTGTGCTACAGTTTTACCATATTAAACACATAAACAAACTTAAGTTTCCTCACATAAATTCTGTTGTGTAGGTATTGTACTTTGGAGTGACTGGGAAGAACATCAAGCTCAAGAAAGAGCTTTTTTTTTTCCCCAATTTTCTCCCTAATTTAGTCATGTCCAATTCCTCCCCGTCACTAGGGAGCTCCCACATTAAGGCATGTTTCTCCGAACCACGTGTGACGCCAGCCGACCGCATCTTTTCGAACTGCTCCATCACGCACTGTTGGGGGCGGCGTAACACACTCGGAGGACAGCGCTATCCGCTCCTTCCACTTGCGTGAGCTCACAGACGCCCCTGATTGGCTGTAGAGTGATTAATGTGGGAGCTCCAAGTACCTCTCATCCCTCCCCTCTGAGAGAGCTCAGCCAATCAGCTCTCTCTAGACCTCCGGCTGTGATTCGAACTGGCGATCTCCGGATGATAGGGCGAGCACTTTACCACTGCACCACTCGGAGGCAAGAAAGAGCTTTTGAAACATTTCATAATTGTATTTGACTTTTGGTCGGTTAAGTCCATTGCATGAGCAGACCGCAGGCTGTTGTCACACTTCTACCAGATAGCACTACATTGTTGGCCCAATGTCTGCAAAATTTTGCCAGTGCTCCGACAGCTCTGCATACAGTGTATACATTGGGCCAATGTTGGCATCCGTGGTTGGCCCAATGTCATTTTGTCTGTTGGAGCAACATTGGGCCATTGTTGGTTGGTTCAGAAGATAATCACAAGGTGGATTCAACGTTGGTTCAAGTAGATAATGGCATAGTTGGAAATTTAAATTATATTGCTTTAGCCAGTGCAGCAGGCTTTCTCAATGATGCCATCACATAAGTAGCTCATATGAGGGTTGGTTACCAATTTTGTACATAAATAACATAAGTAACAATAAGTAAATATATAGTTCTTTCAGTGGATACCGCCGTTGGTAAAACAATGTTGCCTGTGTTGCTCCTATTCTCCCTGATAGGTGGCAACACTTTTCTGTTCACTCTACTGGCTGACTGTGGTGAGTGTGTGCACATGTCAGGAAGTATCATCACTTTCCACGTGTGAACAATGTGTACAAGGACAGACATTCTTTTTGAGGATTGCTAGCTATTTGTGAGTATAATTCTCTTTCCTAAATATTGACTATAGAACTATGAATATTTAGTGATCCACGATGACTAAATAATTTGTAAGAAAACGTAATGTATTGAGAGAATGAGACAGATAATCAACAACTTGCCTATTATTGCTCATGCACGCCAGTGTGTGTTGAACACAAACATCTTGTATTACTGGAAGTATATGTTATTATCATAAATTATATCCAAATGGATATACTATGATGTCAGCAAAACAATGGTGTAGGGTTTCAGCTCTGGGTCAGAAGTGATTCAAATCTTTAAGCATTCCAGTAATTTTATTGAACTGGGTTAATATTTATAGCATACACTTTATCGGCTACCTGTCCAGCGTTTAGCGCGATTTAGTGTATCTTACCAATTCTGCCTATCACATGGCCACTAATGATAATACAAAATCTGGTATTTCACGATTATGAGCAAGGTAACTTAAGATCTGGGCAAATGTTTAAATACATGACCAGGACAAAAGTTCTTTATAAAGAAACAAGAATTTATTTGACTAAACTACAATACATAAAACTACGCTATTAAACACACACGCACACACATACACACATAAACAGTTCAAAGGATGAAGGTTAATGAAGTTTTCTAGTACTGTTCACTAGACCTGAGAAAGTCACAAGAGCAGAGCCTTGGGTTAAAGCTTACTGTTTCGTTATGAAGCGAGCACCAATTTCAGCAAGGTATGAAGCTTTGTTTGTTACTTGCGTTGCATTGCGTTCTTCTTCTGTGATTCACGTTCAGTGTTAGGGAATCACCGTTGCTGATTGGCTGGTGCTCTGTTGCTGTGATGACGTCTCTCGGGGAAGCCCTTCGCTGATACGTTGGTTGCTTGTTTGCTTGGTTACTGACGGCGGAGCTCTGGCACTTCTTCTAGCGGATTCTTCATTGTGGAACTTTAGAGTTCTGGCACGAAGTTTCTTGAAGTTGTAGACAGCGGATGAGCAGTTTGCTTGCCAGTCAGACGCAGGACGAAAGTCGATGGTGGATGAGCGACGAAAGAGCTTGCTTCAGACATGTAGTCGACATCCAGCCGTTAACGTTGGAAGATGTTCAGCCGCTGGATGACGTGCTGATGTGCTCGGAACCTGGGATTTAAACCCTTTGTTGTCTGTCCGTCCCACAGGTGTTTTGGTCCAATTGGATGTGGTTTTGAGCTTAGCCACGCCTCACATGGTTCCCCCTTTTGTGCATACATTAGGCCGGGTTTTTCGGCTGTCACGTGGGACTCATCCGGTTGGAAATTTTAATATATTTTATAAATTAATTATACACAAACTCTATTCATGCTACTAACATTTTTATGTACATAAGTGTTCTTTGAATAAGACAAGCTTTTGGTTGATACCAGACATCCCATATCAAACACAATCATTTATGCTTTTATCTAGTTAAAAAGGGTATATAAATGCAGAATAATCAGACATAAATATGGACATCAAACATGCTGAGTAAATATATATAGATATAAGTTTGTCCTACTGGCACACTTTAAAGGTGATCTGGTATAGTGTCTCTGCCATTTATCTCTTTGTTCATTTAAAGGCATGTGGAGAAAAATGGGACATCCTGTGTCCTGGGGTAGATGAGATGGTCAGTGGTCTGAGTTAGGGAGGGTTTTTCCCTCACTCAGAGGAGTAAGACTCCCTGGTCTCCTTTGTTGACCAGATTGACAATTTAAACCGCTGGAGTTCAAGGTTAACTGGACTTTTATAGCTTCAGGTATGACAGGGCCCCCTTTCCCAGGTTCCTTGGTTGCGTTTACCCTAACTACAGGTTAATATTCCTCCAAATGAGATGTAAATACCCTTGAGTAAGACATAAGAGTGTCGGGAATCTGGTAACATGAAAATCATGCAGTTAGTAGTTTTGCTGTAATGTACTGAGAAAGATGTTTAGCTAAGCGCTTTTATGCTAGGCTAATCAACCTATCGTCAGTGAATACAGTAGCACATGGAGCCATAGCGAGGTTAGAAACATAGGGATTATTGCCATAGTAACTGCCAGAAACATTAAAGGGCTAATATACAGTACATATTTTTTTGCTTTAGGGCACTGCATTTTTGTATGTTTATGCGGTTATCAAATATATGTACTAAGGTACAGTGGAACCTTGGATTACAAACATAATTTGTTCCGGAAGCAGGTTCGTATATCAAAACACTAGTAATCCAAATCGTATTTTCCCATAAGAAATAATGGAAATGTCACGCTCTCAGCGCTTTCGTGCTGATCAAAGACTGCCTCCGCCTCCCAACATTTCCTTTCCCACGCTGTCATGCTTCTCACCACGCGGCCATATTTTTTCCCACGCTGTCATCTCTCGTCACACACCCCCCTCGCCGACACACTGGTTTCTCATCTGGTGCTGATTTCTTCCGGGTTATAAGGAAGCGCAGCACGCTATCTCGCTGCCAGATTATTGTGTGTTTTTGCTCCAATATTCTCGCGTTTTGCTTCATGGTTTTCACGTTACCCACTCCGCTTTGCTTTCTCGTTTTCCCGATTCTCGTCTGACGTTTTGGATTAGTTGCCTCGCTCACGGATTTAACGGTATTGACTCGCGCTTTCGCTCCTCGACTTCGGCTTTGTTTTACGCTTTGGCTCGACGCTCTCGCTGACGGATTTAACTCTCGCTTTTGCCCCACTAGGCAGACCCTCTCTGACGTCACCACTCAGATGCAACAGCTCCGGTTATCCTCAACGCGTGCCACAAGCCCAGAGACTCCATGCGAGCCATGCTTACCAGCCCCGCCCACCTATGGAGGAGAGCCAGGTACATGTAGATCGTTCCTCTTGCAGTGTTCGCTGATTTTTGAGCTACAAACCTCCACCTTCTCCTCGGAGCGGTCGCGAGTGGCCTACGTCGTCACCCTTCTTACCGGCAGAGCCCGGAAGTGGAGCACGGCTCTCTGGGATGCCCGCGATCCATGTTGTAATGACTTTGAGACGTTCTCCAGGGAGATGAGGAGGGTTTTCGATCGCTCTCATGTTGGCAGGGAGGCCGGGAGCAGGTTGTTAAAACTTCGCCAAAGAACACGCTCGGCTTATGATTACGCCATTGAATTCCGGACCTTCGCCGTCACCAGTGGATGGAACGACAGGGCCCTATCAGAGGCAGTCAAAGACAAACTCGTTCCTCAGGAGCTACCTGCTGACCTGAACGGACTCATGGATCTCGCTGGTCGGGTCGATGCCTGCCTCTGCTCAAGACGGACCTCAAGGAGATCACCTCTCGCCAGCAGACCCTCTCCTGCCAGGACGGCTTACAGTCCCCTTCCTCCACGACAGAACGATCAGGAGGAGCCCATGCAGCTAGACAGGACTCGAATTTCAGAGGAGGAGAGACGTCGGCGTCACCAGGAAAGAGCCTGTTTCTACTGCGGAGACTCTGGACATTTTCTTAAGAACTGCCCCGTTAAAAGGAGGCACCCCCCTAGTCAGGCCGGGAGCACTAGCGGGCGCTCCATCAGGCAGACTCCCAGAACCACGCCCCCTACTCCCTGCTACGTTAATCACCTGTGGCCAAGCTCACCAGGTCCAGGCACTCATCAACTCTGGTTCCAACTGTAACCTGACCAGCGCCGCTACAGCTAGAGCGTTGGAGGTCCCATGTGTTTCAGTAGAACCTCTGCTCGCAGTTCAGGCCCTAGACGGTAGCCGCCTGCCAGCCATCACGTGGCGAACCCGCCATCTCACCCTACAAATTTCCGGAAACCACTCTGAGGAGATCTGCCTGTTGGTGATTGAGAGATCCCATGCTGCTGTAGTTCTCGGTCTTCCCTGGTTAGCGCTTCATGGCCCACACATTGACTGGACTAAGCACACTATCACGGGCTGGAGCCCGTCGTGTTCCGGGTCTTGTCTTCTCTTGGCGCTCCCTCTACCTTCCACTCCAGCCAAGCCTGACGATCTCCCAAACATCTCCAATGTCCCCGCCGAGTACCATGATCTCAAGCTGGTCTTCAACAAGACTCGAGCCATGTCACTCCTCCCTCATCGGCCTTATGATTGTCCCATTGACCTTCATCCTGGCGCCGCTCCTCCAAAGGGTCGTCTCTACTCTCTGACTCACCAAGAGCAAGAAGCCATGAATGAGTACATCACGGGGGCTCTCGCTGCTGGTATCGTCCGTCCCTCCTCCTCACCCGCTGGAGCGGGGTTTTTCTTTGACAAAAAGAAAGATTCATCCCTTCGTCCATGCATAGATTACAGAGGGCTCAACGCAATAACAGTCAGGAACCACTATTCCCTTACCGCTCATGTCTATGGCCTTCGAACGGCCTTCAGGTGTTACAGAGACTGTTAGAGAACAACTTATACGTCAAGGCAGAGAAATGTGAATTTCACACAACGTCGACTACCTTTCTAGGCTTCGTCATCTCCCCCTCACGGCTAGAGATGGAACCGGCCAAGGTTCAGCCGGTTTCCAACTGGCCAACCCCAGCTTCGCGACGAGACCTCCAACAATTTCTGGGCTTCCGTCGTCGCTCCTCTAACCTCTCCGACTTCCTCAAGACACGTTTCACGGAGGCAGAGAAAGCCTTCTCCGACCTCAAGAGAAGGTTCACCTCAGCCCCAATATTGATCATCCCGACCCATCCCCGGCAGTTCGTGGTGGAAGTAGATGCGTCCAACTCAGGCGTTGGAGGGGTCTTGTCCCAGTGGTCGTCACAGGATAACAAACTGCACCCTTGCTTATTTTTCTCCCGTCGCCTGTCCCTGGCCAAAAGGAACTACAATGTGGGCGATCGGGAACTACTAGCCATCAAGTTAGCGCTAGAAGAATGGAGACACTGGCTGGAGGGGACCGAGCTCCCGTTTCTAGTATGGACCGATCACAGGAACCTTGAATACTTACACAGTGCCAAAAGACTTAATGCCCGACAGGCCCGCTGTTCCCTATTCTTTTCTAGGTTCAACTTTGTGCTGTCCTACCGGCCAGGCTCCAAGAACACCAAGCCTGATGCTCTCTCATATCAGTTTATTCTTCCCCACGACCCCATGCCATGTGACACGATCCTGCCCTCTCGTTGTCTAGTAGCAGCGGTGGAATTGGACATTGAAGCTAAAGTTAAGCAAGCATCAACCCAGGAGCCCGGCCCCAGCAACATTCCCCCTGATTGTCTTTTTGTTCCACTCGGTCTACGCTCACAGGTCCTTGAGTGGGGCCATGGGTCCAGATTGGCCTGCAACCCAGGCTCAGCCCGAACACGCTTTATCATTCAGCAGCGCTTTTGGTGGCCCACGTTGGGGAGGGATGTTTCCAGCTTCGTGGCAGCCTGCGACATCTGCACCCGATGTAAACATGACAACCGTCCCCCGGCCGGTCTCCTCCGACCCTTACCCATACCGCACCATCCCTGGTCTCACATTTCACTGGACTTCGTAACTGGTCTACCTTCGTACACGTGTATTATGACCATTGTTGACCGTTTTTCCAAGTCTGTCCACCTGGTTCCACTTCCCAAACTCTCCTCTGCCAAGGAGACAGCGGAGCAACTGATCCTTCACGTTTTTCATCTTTATGGTCTTCCTACGGACATAGTCTCAGATCGAGGCCCTCAATTCACGTCACGCTTCTGGAAGGCTTTTTGCAAACTCATTGGAGCCACCCCTAGTCTGTCTTCTGGCTTTCACCCCCAATCCAACGGCCTAATGGAGCGAAAGAATCAAGCAATGGAAGTCACTCTCCGGTGCATGACCACGCACGATGCTACCACCTGGAGTAAGTTCCTCCCGTGGGTCGAATATGCGCACAACTCCCTGCCATCTGCCACCACGGGGCTCTCACTATTCCAGTGCTGTCTAGGCTACCAGCCACCATTATTTCCAACTCAAGGCGCCCAGGTACCGCGTGGGGGAGAGGGTCATGCTCGCTACTAAGGACATCCCGTTAAGAATGTAAACTGTAAGTAAACTCTCACCTCGCTTCATTGGCCCCTTCACTATAACCAGAATAGTAAACCCGTGCGCTGTCCGACTCCTACTCCCCTCTTCTATGCGACGCATTCATCCCACCTTCCATGTGTCACAGCTTCGACGCATTGTAAAGTGCCCTGGATTTAACGGTATTGACTCTCGCTTTCGCTCCTCAACTTCGGCTTTGTTTCACGCTTTGGCTCGACGCTCTCGCTGACGGATTTAACGGCTTTGAACTCTCGCTTTTTCCCCTCGACTAGCTTTCACTTTCGTTCCTCGACTACGGCACACAGCTTCAGGTTACCCAGACCACGCATCTCAAAATCATCCCTGCTCTCCTGCATTTGGATCCATCTCTTCGCCTCTTAATCGCCTGTTATGTGACACGAAACTTATTCATTCCACAGACTGAAAAAAATTAATACATGAAAATAATTAATATAAAATATGAAGTAAAAATAAAACAAATTAACCTCCACTTTACCTTAAAAAAACATGCGCGCTGTACACACATGCATACAAATACAAAATAAAATATGTTTTACGTGCACACACGTGGTCACAGTATTATACTAAACAGTACACACGTGCACGGATGTTGATTATACCAGTGAGAGATGCACACTAAGACTGAGCACGGGAGACGATTACCCACAATTCCTCAGCGTAAGAAAGAGAAAAACCATTGGCCCAGTTGTGATCACGTGACACTCGGCATCAAAACAAGAAGCACATGCGTGATACTCGGTATTCGTAAACCAAGACTTGTTCATTTTCCAAGTCAAAATTTATTAAAAATCATTGCTTGTCTTGCGGAACACTCGCAAACCACATTACTCGCAAACCGAGGTTTCACTGTAGTTGGCATGTGGAACATATCATTTGTCAATTTTGCTAGGTTATTTACTGTTTGAATTGCTGTGTTTAATGTTTCATCTGGAGAAGAATATGTGTGCGGTAATATTGGAACTATTGTTGAACTGGGTTGAGTCTGAAAGCAAATTATCATCATAATTACTTGAATTATATCAGCCTTCGAAAAATACGTTTTGAAATTTAATCACTGTTGAATTGTTAATTTTGAAAAAAAAATAGACTGAATTTATTAAACTGAAATATTTTACTTTAAAAAGCAACATCTTTGAACTTAAGCGCTCTGAGTGTCATATGAAATTTTCAACAGTCCATTTCAAGCTGTGAAATCCAGATAGAAAAATTCCAGGACAACTTCAATAGAGGAAAAGCAATCGAGCCAGAACGGAATCCGTTCGTCAGTCACGTGACCCAGGGAAGTGGACGTCTTCAGTTCCAGTGTTATGCACTAAAATGCTCCCCTGACACGGATTGCCCGCTACATAATCTCTATCAAATATTATAGTAGAATATAAATTCATAGGTTTATGATTTACAAATGACAAATTACTCCAAATTAATCTGATTATAAAGTAAGCAATATAAAAAAATACATGTTGTATATGAAAAAAGTATAAATTATATACTTATTATAATTTATCTTTTTCACATACAACATGTATATTTTTTATAATGCTTATTTATCATAAAAATTGTTTCGTGTAATTTTTCATCATAAACACTATTTATTTAGTGTAAACATGTTTGTATTACATGATAAACCCCTGCAAAATAAATGTGCCACAAAATAAACATTATATGAGAATTTATATTAATGGTCTTGATGGCGATCATGTGCCTAGGGTTCATTATAATAGAAATATAATATTTGATAATAATAAACCTATAAATTTATGTTCTAATATAATATTTGATTGATTATGTAGGGGGGCATTTTAGCGCATAACAACGGCTCCCAGTGAGTCTGGGTAGAAAACAGAACAGACCTGAAGGAGAAAGTACTTCACCATGATGGCGGAGGGCAGCGGGCTGGTCAGTGCACCTGCAGTTTGTTACAGTAATTATATATTGTCAGATATTCTAGTCATTTTACTGTGATGAAGGAATTTAGTCAAAGTTTAGTTAAAGTTGGGCTAGTGAGCTTGAGCCCCAGACTGATGTTTGTTACACACACGCACGAGAGAGAGAGAGAGAGAGAGAGAGATACACACACATTGGTGGCCAAAAATATTAAGACAGCTTGTGCCATGCATTAGTTCTCTCTGTGCACAGAACAGGTGACATCACCAGTTAGTTCAGGTCTGGGTGAAGAGTTGTGTTAATTAAAATCAGCTGCTTTAGTTAATTGATGGAAGAAATAAGTGGCAGGACTTATACTTTCTGAAGCCAGGGTGTCCACCAAATCTTCAGGTTTAGTAGAAAATGATTTAAAACTAAATACTGAAAATTGTATGGCAATTCAGTAGCATAAAATAAGTTATTCTTATTTTCTGTATAGTCATTACTTAAATGTTTGAGGTTGTTATGAAAGCAGTGACTTTCACTTTTGTTCACCACTGTATATATTATTATAAAGCTAGATATAAATATGTTGAATTTGTGTGAATATAATGCCTCAGGACACTTGATTTAGTCCCTAATCTTTTTGTTTATGTTTTCAATATAGGTTGTTCTCCAGCGCATCACCTGGCCTCACAATGAAGATGAGGATGATGATTGTTCATTGATGTGTATGTCAGGCTATAATCGTCAGTTCATGATTATGTGATTTATGTAGATTATGTGATTTATGTAGATTTTCTTTTTTGTAATATGCTATACTTTATGTAAATATGAGTTGATATTACTTAAACATATTAAAGACATGTCCAGTAAGCAGTTCTGGGGTTGTTACTTATAAAAATTTACAGCAGTAGATGGTGTCCAACTTAAAGCAAATTTGCAAAATAACTGCATTTTACAGGCCAAGTGCACAATCACTTTGCTTAGTCACCAGAGCATGTATTTATACTAGATTAGTCTAGGTTATTTGATAAGCAGTGGTTATATATCATGAGGAGGAGTTTGTCTAATTGTTGTCAGACAAACTGTTCCTCCTTGGAATCAACTCTTCACTGCCCAGGCAAGCATCTCCACAGGTCTTATGGCTGATTTCCATGGATATAAACTTACTGTAGGGAAATGGCTCAGGATCTCCATCTGACTTCTAATATTTAGTCACCACAGTGTCGAATTTAAGAGAAGCTGTATTCTCATCATCTAAAGCTAGTAAGTCATTCTCATTGAAGTGCTACAGCCCACTGTGGTGAGCAGATAACATTATGCAGATAACTGAAGCTATGTAAAGTGTAGGATTTCAGCTCTGGTTCAGAGGTAAAACGAATCTTTAAGGATTCGGGTTAAAATTATTAAACTAAATTAAAATTTATATCGTACACCTTGTCAACTACCCGTCCAGCATTTATTATGACTCAGTGTTTCTTTACCAACTCTATTTATCATATGGCCATTAATGATAATACAAAATCTGGTATTTCTCAAGTATGAGCAAGGTAACTTAAGATCTGGGCAAATGTTTAAACTTAAAATTACATGACCAGGACAACAGTTCTTTATCAAGAAACAAGAGTTAATTTTACTATACTACGATATATGAAATTAAGCACACACAAACATACACACAAAACAGTTCAAAGGATGAAGATTAATGTAATTTCCTAGTACTTTTCACTAGACCTGAGAAAGTCACAAGAGCAGAGCCTTGGGTTTAATCTTACGGTTTCGTTATGACATGAGCACCAATTTCAGCAAGGTATGAAGCTTTGTTTGTTTACTTGCGTTGCGCTGCGGTCTTCCTCTGTGATTCGCGTTCGGTGTTAGGGAATCACGGCGTTGCTGATAGGTGGGTGCTCTGGCGCTGTGATGACGTCTCTCGGGGAAGCCCTTCGCTGATGCGCTGGTTGCTTTGTTACTGACGGCGGAGCTCTGACCCTTCTTCTAGCGGAGCCGTCGTGGCGGATTTCGGAGGTTTTGAGACAAAGTTTCGTGAAGCTGTAGAGAGCAGATGAGCAGTTTGCTTGCCGGTCAGATGCAGGGCGAGAGTCAACGGTTGACAAGCGACGAAAGAGCTTGCTTTAGACGTGAAGATGATGTTCCATCATTGGATGACGTTGGAAGACATCTGGAAGATGGTGGAAGACACCTATGTGCTCAAACCTTGGCGTTTTAACTCTTTGTTGTCGGTCCGTCCCACGGGTGATTGATCCAATCAGATGTGGTTGCGGGATTATCCCTGCCTCACGTGTTTCCTCCTTTCATGCATACATTAGGTGGGGTTTTTCAGCTATCACGTGGTTCTCATCCGGTTGTAAATTTTAATACCTTTTATGAATTAAGTTAACACACGGTCTGTTCATGTTACTAGCATCATGTGTACATAAGCAGTCTTTGAATAAGATAAGCTTTCGGTAGATACCACACATCCCATATCTCACACACTCATTCATGCCTAGTTTAAATTTATCTAGTTAAAGGGAGTTTATAAATGCTGGTTACACATTCTAAGGTATGTAGAATGAGCAGAGGTACATATAGACATTAAACATGCTGAGTAACTATACACAGATATAAGTTTGCCCCATTGGCACACTTTAATGATGATCTGCAATAGCGTCTGATCGATTCCATTTTGTAGATCTGAATGGAGAACAGTCTAGTGTAATGCCAGTGAAATATGGGGTGCCACAAGGGTCAGTTTTAGGACCTCTGCTTTTCTCCATATACATGCTTCCCTTGGGTAACATCATTAGAAGATATGGGATTAGTTTCCATTGTTATGCTGATGATACCCAGTTATACATCTCCACAAAAACAGACGAAATACCCAAATTGTCTAGACTAACTGAGTGTATTCAATATATAAAAGATTGGATGACTGATAATTTTCTTTTACTAAATTCAGATAAGACAGAGATATTACTTATTGGCCCAAAAACCAGTACACACCAGCTCTTACAATTCAGCTTGCATTTAGAAGGATGTACTGTTACCACCAGCTCGACAGTGAAAGACCTGGGTGTAATATTAGACAGTAACTTATCCTTTGAAAATCATATCTTCAATATCACAAAAACAGCCTTTTTCCACCTTAGAAATATTGCCAAGCTTAGGAACATTTTATCCGTATCTGATGCAGAAAAGCTGGTTCATGCATTCATGACCTCCAGACTGGACTACTGTAATGCACTACTGGGTGGTTGTCCTGCATCCTCAATAAACAAACTACAGTTAATCCAAAATGCAGCCACCAGCGTTCTCACTAGATCCAGAAAATATGATCATATAACTCCAATATTATCATCCCTGCACTGGCTACCTGTTCAGTTTAGAATTAATTACAAAATAGCATTACTTACGTACAAGGCTCTAAACGGTCTTGTTCCCACATACCTAACCAGTATTCTGATACGTTACAATCCACCACGCTCCTTAAGATCACAAAACTCTGGACTTCTGGTAGTTCCCAGAATATCAAAATTAACAAAAGGAGGTAGGGCATTTGCATGTTTAGCTCCAAAACTTTGGAATAGCCTTCCAGACAGTGTTCAGCGCTCAGACACAGTTTCCCAATTTAAAAGTAGACTCAAGACACATCTCTTTAATCTGGCATACACATAATTCATTTCTTTACCTCATACTCCAGTACATCTATCCTGAATGGCAACCACGCTAATTCTTTTCACCTGCTCTCAATTTTTCCACCCACCACGAGGCATCTGGAGATTGTTCCAGCTACAGTAGACCGAGGCCAACCCTGCGAGGCTCCTGAGGCATCCAGAGAAGGACCTGCTCCAGCTGGATTCTTCTTCATGATGGTTTTGATCTACACATGCTGCTCCTGAGCTCCCAGTGATCCAGACCCCATCTGCCCTCTGCACCTGCTGACTCATTCCTGTGCTGAACTGGACTACATGTTAATTTAAAGATCTTCTCTTATGTCAAACTTTCAGCTGCATAACAGACATGATGTTATACAATTTCTGTTATCTGTTATCACCCAAATGAGGATGGGTTCCCTGTTGAGTCTGGTTCCTCTTAAGGTTTCTTCCTATTGCCATCTCAGGGAGTTTTTCCTTGCCACTGTCGCTGTCACCCTTGGCTTGCTCATCAGGAACAATCTCATTATCTAGACACATTTTTCTTACACATATACTCTTCCTGTAATTTTCTTTTTCATTTTCTTTTCATTTCTGTGAAGCTGCTTTGAGACAATGACCATTGTTAAAAGCGCTATAGAAATTAAATTGAATTGAATTGAATTGTCTCTGCCATGTGTCCCTTTGTTCAAGGAAAGGCCTGTTTCTGGAGGTCACCAAGAGTATCAGTCAGCAAAGTTAGGGAGGGTGTTTTTCCCACTCAGAGGCATAAAACTGTCTGCTTCTTTACCAGATTGTCAATTTACGTGGTTGGAGTTTGAGGTCCCCTGGATTGTTATAGCTCCAGGCACCTCATGGCACCCTTTTCCGGGCTTGGTTAAGTTTCCCGCTTCCTGATGTTAGGGAGGCTGCATTGTCTTAGAAGACCAATAAGCTTAGGAGCTGGCGTCATGCAGTCTGCAAAGAGGGGCTCTGGAATGTAATAGCTTGATGGCCCATTCTGGGGCTTGTTCATCCCTACATATCCCCCTTTTGCTCGATGAGGTTCCCGTTGCGAACGTCATCGGGCACTGGAAAAATAAGCAGAGAGGGAGAGAACAGACACACACAAGACACAAACAACAACTCCATTGCCAGCTAAATGATGGTGCCTAACCTAGTTAATTCGAATTGTGGGGTTAGGAACACTTACAATGATGTAGGGATGCTTTGTCTAGACATTATCTAGGATTGGGTTGTTTTAATTGATTGACAATGACAATTCATGTTCACTTTTGGTGAAAGGAGTCGACCTAATTTCAGGAGCTGGATTCAAGCTCGGTTAAGGTAGTTCCCTGATGAGAGAGAGAAAGAAAAGAAAAATGCAGAGAGACAGAAAAACACAAAGAAAAAAGGGTCACAGGGGCACTGAAAGTGGTTAAGACAGCAAACCCTATGTCGCATGTATGGAGCAACTCTTCCCTACTAAAGGTTAGACCTACCAGTGCGGTAGAGGAGTGTGTTCAGATGTCGTACTAAAGATTAGATATAGGTAGACATAATTACTACCCTGCTAGAAAATTTTATGTCAGTGGGGTGAAGTAGAAAGGCTCGTTCTTCTCCTGTTTTCTTTCGGTCAGAATTGGAGTGTCTCTTTATATAGTTTTGATTGATCCATCGAAGGACAGTTTACCATAGCGCTGTTCCCTGTGATCTGTCGGGTGATTTGTTGGGTACGGCAGTTACTGGCTTTCTGTCCGACAGCTAGGCTGATAGAGTTTATCCTGACCCGTAAAATTACGTTTCAATAATTCAGGGTTTCTCACAGATTGATGATTTTCTCTCAGGTGCCTTGTTCCTCCTCCTTGTGCTCCTTCCTTCCCTCCAGAGCTTTTCGCTCCAGTTATTCAGCGCATCGCTGTGCAGATCTCAGTTCCTGTTGGAGGTGGGCAGCGTGCCTATCGCTTAGTTTGAGGATGCGAATGAACATGTGGCTTAAGGAGGTCCTTGGGACTGTAACTTGGATCTTGTCTCAGAAGGCTTGTTAAGTTTTCAACAAGCTGGTTCTGTGTCTGGTTTTGCAGTGCCTCGGTGGCCTTAGGTATAAGGCCATTGGTTGCAACACTTAGCCAGGTCTCCAGATCCTCCCAGTGACTGGCGGGATCTGTAGTGTGAGACATGTTTCGACGGGGATAAATGAAACAAAACAAGTAAGGAAGACAGATTGAGTGTGCACTATCAAGGGTGGCAGAGGCTGAATGTGACGCTTCTGGTGCAAGTAAAAGACACACAGATGGCACAGTTAGACAGAGGCAGAACAGAAGAACAAAACACAGAGTAAGGCTGGAGACATAATGGCCTGCTTTCACTTTCCTATAGGAGGATGTTCCCTCTTTTGTAAGAACATGTTGGAGCTACTAGCAAGGTAAGAAAGATGGTTTGCAGACGATTTCAATGAAATTGTATTAAGGTTTTCTTTTTGTTTATATATATATATATATATATATATATATATATATAATTTTAAAAAAGGAAATTTTTTTGTAAAGGTTGGCGACCATACAGAAAAAGGAAACGCTTCTAGATGTGTGTTTGTGTTTTGATGAACGCCTCTTAGTCCTCTGTTTAACCTGTTTAGCCTTGGCTGGGTAGGATCCCGGCGGAAAAGGGGAAGGTATCGTGAGAGTCAGATGCTTTTGAACATAAGAATTCACATTTCACCACTATGTTAGTTTCTAAAGTTCTCTGCTTTTGTGACTTTCACGGGTACAATCCTAAAATAGCGGCCATAGTCAGGTTGAGGAAAAATCTGGAAAGAGAGAAGAAGGAAGTGTGGATTTTCTTTTCATTGTTAGGATGCTTAACAAGATGGCAGAGTGGGGCGCTATTGGGTCAATGTGCCTGAGCACTTGGTTGTGGTGTTCTAGCAGGAAATAAACTGGTTTAAATATCCAAAAAGTTAAGTTCCCTTTGGGGTTTCGCTAACCGGATTGCTGATGTGCTTATGCCCTAGGCTCGGTGATGAGCTGGGTTGACTCAGTTGGAGCACAGCGGTAGGGTCCACCGCCTGAGTGCACCAGGTGAGCTCCTGTAAGGTCCTACCGAACATTCTGTCCCACTGTATTGCAGTGAACCTCTCAAACAGCCTGTGGCTTTTAGCACAAACGTGCAAGGTTCAAGGAAGGTACGTCAATGACTAACGGGCCTGAGAGCAAATGGGCTAAACCTGGAGCTACCCATCAATAGCCACAGGTGATATGCCCAAGCCTTCGCCCAGCTTGTCTTTGTTGACTTCTTCTCCGTTGCAAGATTACTGATGCCTCCTGCGTGCTCACAGTGCAATAATGGGGCCAAGATATTCGGTTACACCCCCAGCCAGCACCAGGTTATGTCAGAACGGGTGACTCACGCCGCTGTAACTCACTGTGAGGACAACCGTCACTGCACCAATCAAGCACTAGGGGCCGCGCTATCAACTACCAGGCTTAAGCGAAGGGAAACCTATGAGGTTTTGGCCCAGCTAGTTAAAACTGAGTGGTTGCAGGAAGAAATTTGAAGTGAAAATTATGAATTGTAGCTAATTACTGAGCTTTAATTAGCACTAAAGTTGGTAGGAACAATTTGTAATTACCTTAATTGATCATCAATAAGGATGCCCAAATTATACTTAAAACAATTACATCAACAACAAAAGGGAGTCTGAAGATAATAATGCTAGTTCACTATTGAAGTCTGCCATCAAGATCACATGTAATTACAGTTAGATCAATCCACCAGTCCCTGCACGATGGAAACCAAACTGTGATTAATCATGGAATTAATTAAACTTACATCCAAATACCACCACAACGCTTATAACTACTAAGTGTAGTTATGATTATTCGCCAAAGTACTAAAGAGGTATGTATTAGGCGAAAAGAGGGAAAAGAACCCACTAGAGTGAGTTAAAGTTTGAATAAGAAGGGGTTAAGTCACTTAAACACTTTCGAACAGTGCATTCACAACCGAAGGATGCTATGTGCTAACTGCTAGCCTTTGATACTACTAGCATGGACGCTACATGCACATAGGCTACCATGTAAACGCACTAGCCGAATTCACTAGTTTCAGCGAATCAAGAGGTATCGAGACTTTAGTTAGCTACTCTAAGCTCAGTCCCGGGCCATAGATGAATTTGAAAGTGGAAAACGCACAGACAGATTCACTATGAGAGGCCTCTTTAAAGAGAAAGAGCAAGAAACACACTTAGTGTTATGTTAGTGTTTGGTGCACTTCTATAGTGGCTTGGTCTGTCTCAGCAGACAATAGTTAACCTTTATAGCTGAGTTGGAAAATGGATCATGCAATTCCCGCTCACTATGAAGGCCTTATAAAAGAGAAAGAACTTGCTCTTCTCTCAATGCACTTTTTGTAGTGACTTAAACATTCACTTCTATTGTAGTTTTGGTTTTAACACAACTCGCGTCGTATTTCATTCATTCATACGCCGATGTTATGATAGCCATATCGTATACAGTTAAACAACCTCCGTTTCTCTGTCTCTAAACTATTTCCACTCAAATAGCAAAGATACAGTAACAATACCTTGGTTTTATGAATTTTTAAGCCAAACAATGCCCGCTTTCATTCTCCACCATTTATGTAGGATTTCAGCTCTGGTTCAGAGGTAAATCGAATTTTTAGGGATTCCGGTTAAAATTATTAAACTGAATTCAAATTTATATTGTACACTTTACGCATGCAGCGTTTAGTACGACTTTTTACCAACTCTGCTTATCATACAGTATGGCAATTATTATTATAAGCCCATTCTGGGGCTTGTTCATCCCTACAACAGCAAGTTCCTTGATTATTAACTGTAATGTAAATACTGAATTTAGGAATAGTAATATATTACTCCATTACTGTAATTAGTTGTATATATTTATTTGTAATGTAATATATATACCATATATTACCCCAAAACTGCCTGGATTTGTAAAAAAAAAAAAAAAAAAAAAACATAAATATATATCCTCTTGTAATAAGATGGAAAGTAAATATAATAAATATACAGATTACACTTTCTATGCGGTTCAGACCCCGGTTTTTGTCTCTGGGTCCCACTCTAGGTCTGTGTTGTCATCGCAAGATGCTAATGACAGACGCTGGCGCGCGGTCTTAGATGGCCATCCAGCTCAAGGGAGCTGGAGAGGTCATCTTCTCACGTGGCACATCAATTGCCTCGAAATGGTGGCTCTGTTTCTGGCCCTACGACACTAACTCCAACTGTTGAGAGGCTAGCATGTTCTAGTGTGGGACAAGTTCCTGTCCCTCAGGGCGATCTACATTCCGGGGTATATGAATGTGGGAGCAGACTTGCTATCCAGACAAGCTGTGACACATGGGGAATGGAAACTCCATCCCGAAGTAGTCAGTCAAATCTGGGAAAGATTTTATGTAGCTGAGGTGGACCTCTTTGCCTCACAAGGAACAGCACAATGTCCCCTTTACTACTCTCTGACTCCTCCAGCTCCCCTGGATCTGGACGCGATGGCCCATAGATGGCCCAAATTACGCCTTTATGCATTTCCTCCGATAGCTCTGCTCCCGGAAGTCCTGGCGAGGGTCCGTCAACAGGGTTTGCGCCTTTTATTGTCCAGTCCACTGCCGAATTTTTTCAGTGCAGGAGTTTCTGCAAGAAAAGTTTTCCTCGGGCTTATGCCCTAGTACTTTCAGAACGTACGTAGCCACTATTTCGGCTTGTCATGTTCTGACCGATGGGATTTCTGTGGGAAAGTACCCTTTAGTTGACCATTCTATTCATGGAGCTAAACAGTTGAGGCTGCCCACTAGAGCGACGGTCCCTTTGTGGGACTTAGCTATTGTGCTCGAAAGTCTGATTGACACCCTATTCGAACCACTAGAGTCAGCGCCTGTCAAACTTCTGACTCTTAAGATGCTTTTTCTTATGGCCATTACTTCTTTGAAGAGAATTGGAGATCTGCAGGCTTTGTCAGTCTCCCCATCCTGCCTAGACTTTGCCCCTGGACTAGTCAAAGCTATTCTACATCCTCACCCGAACTATTTTCCAAAAGTTCCATTCTCTAACATGCACCCAGTTGTTCTCAAAGCCTTCTGTCCTCCGCCTTTTACAGCTTCGGAGCAGTGTCTTGTACTTGCTCTTCAGATTTACATACACTGCACTAGCTAGTGGCGTAATGCAGAGCAGCTTTTCATTTCACATTGAGTGAGAGATGATATTTCCCTAGCCTATGAGGCGTGTGGTCAAACTTCGCCCCTAGGAGTCAGGGCTCATTCGACCAGGGAGATTGCCTCATCAATTTTCTGGCAAGAGGTGTCCCCTTGCAGCAAGTGAGTGATGCGGCAGGTTGGTCCTCTCCGCACACATTTGTCAGATTTTATAGTTTGGATGTCCATGCTACTCTGGGCTCGTGGGTTCTTGAGTCAGCATCCCAAAGTTATGTCTGAGACCTCTTTGGCTATTGTGCACACACGCTACACAACCTGGGGGTCCAGGTACTTGCAGTGAGGTGGCGTTGGTATTCTCGTTCCCATAGCGTTTTCACGCAGCATCGAGTGTAGCTTTTGAAAGAGAACATCTTGGATTACTTTGCTGTAACCCTGTTCCCTGAAAAAGCGGGAACGAGATGCTGCGCTCCAATGGCGCACTGCTGGCGTGACTGGACGTCCTTTCAGACAAAAATTGACCTGAGGATGTTTCTGGTTTACTTTTATTTATAACCTGCAGGTGCACCTCATCAGATGACGTCACCTGACCGAGGTTATATAAGCCAAAAATTTGGCGTGTTTGATACAAACATGCGTCACAACCAGCTGAACAGAGACATGTTCCCATAGTGTTTTCACGCAGCATCTTATTCCCGCTTTTTCAGGGAACAGGGTTACAGCAAAGTAACCGGAGACGTTTTTTCAGCAGGGATGTCAGAACTACTTCAGGGCCCATAAACCTGCAGACCCCTAAATAATGAGTGAGGGCCAAGCTCACTCAGTTACACTACTGTGGTGTGAAAGTAACTGTGTTAAAGTGTCCCTGAGAGGTTGGTCTCATGTTTTGTTTTTGTTATTAATTTTTTATCAAAACTTGTTTGCTGTTAATTGTTACAAATGTGCATATTTTATATATTGTTACATATTACACATTGTTAATATTCTTGGTGTAGAAAAGGCCTAACTTTATGACAACAGTGCCACCCTTCGGACACTCTAAGTTACTACGCTTAGAATTGTTGTGATCCAATTGGTCAAAAGCAGGACATGCCCAGACACATACCAAAGCGGCTAACTTCCTAGATGGTTCTGTAACAATCTGTGTGCTGTTCTGTTCCCATTTTCAGTCTACTTTATCATACTGTGTGCGTAAATTCTGAAGTAAGTAACTTAATATTGTTTCATATGTTCGTTGCTTAATTTCTGTAAGGTCATTTTTAGGTTAAGGTTAAATTATTGTAAGGTTATACTACAATGCTTGTTATTGGATGTTGTTCATTGCTGTGATGTAATTAGTAAGTATGTCACAAATACACGTGAGACAGGACAGCTTAGATACAACAGTTAAAAGAATATAAGGCAATGTTCAGTTTGTTTACCTAACAGTTAATCTAAAGTGCATATATTAATACATAGAAATCTGACGTGATTTATATCTGCCTGATTCATAAATCTGACCTTATCCATACTATTTAAACATTACTGTTATTGCTCTGAAGTGCACAGTTTGTAATCTCTGTATATTCATTCTTTGATGTTATTGTTCATTGTAGAAACCACACACACCTGAATGTATGATTACAGTAAAGCTTCTTAATGGACATGGACCGTGTGATTTATTCAATACAATCTGTAGCGGGTGCCACCGAGATTGATAATTGAACCGCCACATTCATACAGTTGGTGTTGGCCAAGAAAGATGATTTTATACTGATTCTGTTTTATATTTTACAGAGTTATTGGATGACCATCTTGCATGTATTCACTGTATGCTGGTATGCTGGGAAAATGTATGCTGGTATGCTGAGGACCAGCATCAGTAAAGTGACCAGGATACCAGCAAAATGTATGCTGGTCACCAAAACACAACATATGCTGGTCAAGCTAGTCACCAGCTATCTGGTCTATGTTTTTTTTCAGCGGAGCTATTCACCTATTTGTTAACACACATATCCATGGCAGCAGTTCAAACCATTTATGCATGTAGAAATGGTCAAGACAATTTGCTATATTGCAAAGCATAATATTTTTTATTATTTATCATTTAAATTTTTTTTTTTACTCAGTAGCAACTATGATATAAAATGTAGCAAATATAATACTTCAAACAAAACATACTTAAGTAAAAGTAAAATTACAGATTTTAAAAACTACTTTAAAACGTAGAAGTACACACACAAAAAAAAAAAAACTTCTAAATTACAGTAACGCGAGTAAAATTAATTCATTACTTTCCACCTCTGCATGTTTATTGGTGTCAAGTGAACTGGTCTGAGTATTTCTGAAACTGCTGACTAGCCACTGGAAATGATGGTGGGTCCCTGGATTATTGAGCCAATAAAACACATGGTATTAAAATAGGGGGGAAATGTATACTGAAAATTGATTGGTATATGCCTTGATGTACTGGCCAACACAGTTTGGGATGCGGCCTTTTTAATGCAGTGTGATTGAAGGTCTATGAAAAAATTTACATTTGTTTCACATGACCATGGCACACCCTCATGTGAAACCATCCGTTGTCATGTCAGACATCATATAATTACCATCATTAGGTGAAATCATACAGGGCGTAAGCCCCACATATTTTAAGCTAAGCCCAGAATATTTTGCCTTGAGGAGCAGAGTTGGAGAGTTACAGAGCAGAACTTGTCCTACATTCAGCATCCAAAGGAGGGGAGTAGGAGTCATTAAGCACAACACATAAAGAAACGCACCGGGTATAAAAAACAGTCCATAATTTTCGACTATTTCAAGAAGAAAAATCAAGGTAAGAGACATTTTCATCCCAAGTGCAATAAAGGCATTTAATCAGTCTATTAAGTTCCCCTGTTAAAAATGTAGCATTTACCAACCTCAATATAAAATTTGCACTAGAACCATAATATAGCACAGCTTGAGCCAATTATAATATGAAACTTTAAAATACAGTGGAATCTTGCATTGCGAATAACGTGGTCTGTGAGTATTTTGCAAGACGTGCAAACTTTTTAAATACATTTTATTTTAATAAATGAGCAAATGGTTCTTCTCACTCAACATCCGTGCGCATATATACCATTTATTATAACATTGTGACCATGTGTGTGCATGTAATGCAAAAGAAAGTGTCATTAGAGGTTCCTTGTTAAAGATCCAGAGTCTCTCTCTGTCAGAAGGCAGTGATTCCATTAGTGTGCACATGTGTGAGTGTCATTAGAGAGGTTCCTTGTTAAAGAAGTTTCCCGACAGAGCAGTTTTTCCGATTGTGTGTTTGTGTGTGTGTGAGTCGTCCTACACAGTAGCCCCCTGCCTCCTCCCTTATTTGAGAGGAGGCAGGAGGCTACTTTATTTGAAAGGAGGAAGGGATTCTTTTCAAAGATAAAATGCAGGTTAATTTGTTTTATTTTTACTTTAAATTTTGTATTAATTCTTCTTATATGAATATTTTGGACTGGAGAACGAATCCTCTGAGGTACAATTATTTCTTATGAGAAAATTAGCTTTGATATATGAATGTTTTGATATAAAAGCATGCTTCCAGAACGAAAGAACGAAATTATGCACGCAATCCAATTATATTATATATTGCACATTTGAATTTAATATTAGTCATTTTCTATGACTGCCTCACTTGCCTAAAGTCCACCCCTGACTACTACTAGGCCTAATAAACTTTTATCATCCTAACATTATTTATATATTTATACTTTATTAGGTACACCTGTTCACCTGTTTGTTAACACAAGTATCCATGGCAATATTATTTAATAATAATATTAGATATATAAATAGTAGACTGATCATATCATTGGTTAGTAGTATACTTGCAACCAAACCATAATAACCTACTAATTATTTATCTATACTTGACAAGTATACTTGTATGTACATGTTAATTAATTTAAAGTTGAAGTTTTGGTAAGCATTACCTATACCATCTACTCCAATCCCCCTTCCAGCACCCCATCCCCAGATATTTAACTGACCAAATGGGTGGACTGGGACCAAAGACAGCTTGGAGATTTGGCATTGGGTCAAAAAAAGAGAGAAAATGTCCAGTGTTATTTGCGAAAATGCGAATAACATTTTGTTACAAAAACGGTATGCTAATGAGCATCTCTGAAAGCACAACAAATCATAGATTGAAGCAAATGAGCTATAGCAGCAGAAGACCATACCAGGTGCCACTCCTGTCAGCCAAGAACAGAAAATCGAGGCTCATAGAAAATTGGTTAATAGAAGATTGGAAAATGTTGTCTGCTGTGATGAGCCGTAACATTAAAATGGCAAGGTCAGAAGGTTGTGCAAACAATATAAAGGTATGTTGTATCAATGGTTCAGGCCACTAGTGGTGTAATAGTGTGGATGTTATTTTCTTGGACCACTTTGGACTCCTTAGTGGCAATTGAGCATCATTTAAATGCCACAGCCTACCTGAGTATTGTTGCTGACCATGTCAACCCTTTATTTCTAGCAGGATAACACAGTATAGCATGAACCTAAAATCATCTCAAACTGATTTCTTGAACATGACACAAATTTACTGAACTCAAATGACCTCCACAGTCACCAGATCCCATTTGAATAAAGCACCTTTGTGATGTGGTGGAATAGGAGATTCAGATCATGGATGTGCAGCTAACAAATCTGCAGCAGCTGTGTGATGCCATTATGTAAATTTGCACATCTCTAAGAAAACTTTCCAGCACCTTGCTGAATCTATACCCTCAAGAATTAAGGAAATTGTGAAGGAAAAACTGGGTCCAACCCAGTACTATTACTAGATGCTTTAATTATTACTGGACATTTGTGCAAATGTATCATCCAAATCAAAAAACAACCCCCAAAGTGAAAATGTATACCAAGTACGTCCATCCTAGAGAGCCTGTGGAAGCAGAATCAAGATGTCAATGGTTTATAGAGGAGACTGTATTGGGAACTGACTAATGCCAGTTTTTCCAAAAAAGAGAGTCTAAGGATTCATCAATTTACCAATTTGACAATTTTTTGTCAAGGCAACCTGTCAGTTCTGGAGAGTAGTGCATGATGAAACACCATCACCTCCTCTTTTAGAGTCACTTGCCTTCCATCAGATGCCTGAATCTGAAGAATCTGCTCTTAAACTGAAGGTGAAGTCACCAGAGCTTCTTTTGATGCTTGAAGTGATTTGCTCTAAGAACTAAGACATGGTCTTTTATACCAGTGGCGATGGTGCAAAAACAAAACATTGTTTCAACTTGTTCTTCCACATGTGTTGAAGTCAACGGTTCTCACCAGTCTCTATAATGTGATGGGTCATCTCATCATTGAACATCACTGGCCAGATCTAGGTTTTATTGGCCTAAGATCTAATAAATCCATGGTCAAAATGTAATTAAGATGTGTTAAACGCAACCAATGGTAAGTATCCAATCCACCTGACTTAAGGAACTGGAGTGTATAGATTGTATGCATAATTTTGACCCTGTGATTCTTTTTTTTTTTTTCGACTAAAAATTTAGAAAAAGTTAGTTAAAACCTTAGGAGTCGGTGGACCCGCCAGCGGGTCCACTTGCATTTTTTTCTGGTAATCATAAAAATAATTTTAAATTCTCTGTCATTTTTGATCCTACACATAAGTGTATTACATCATTTGAATCTGTAAAGGGTCTACTTTTATTGATGAACAATCACAATATCCACAAAACGTTGTGCTTTTGTAAAATAAAGAAAATAAACAGAGTGCGCTTTCAGCCGTCTCAGGCTCCGTGAAAAAAAAATTAACACGTCGTTAAAATGAACTGAAACTCTGTGAATACTGCACACACACACACATGAGAAACATATCTATAGAAAGCTTAAAATTATGCAAACATTCTCAGTTTATGTAATCCGAGTGAAAACAAGGAGAGGCACAAAATTTCTGTCGTACATTATCCGATAATGAACTGAGGCAGTACACGCCCACACGCTATTCACAGGGAAAACAGTCCAGGTAATCTACAGGCGAGGCCTCCCAGACACCGGCTTGAAAACGCACAGCCCGGCTTGAACATAGAATTTCCACACTCTATCCATCCCGAATTCAAACCCCAGTCGTGGTCGAGGTGCCCATGACATAGGGATGGTCTGTCTGTATCTTGCCTATCTTGCCTGCTTGTTTGCATTTGGTCTCTATAAAACAGGTGGCTGATCATTTTCATGGTCACAACGGTTTATAAAAAAGGAAAAAGAAACATAAGCACTCTAGATTGGACTATTGCAGCAGCGAGATTTCTCACTAGAACAAGAAGATACGAGCAAATCACTCCTAGAAATTTCGCATCAATTTTAAAAAACTTCTTTTGACATATAAAGCATTAAATGGTCTTGTGCCGCAGTATCTGCGTGAACTGCTTGTGTCTTATGATCCACCATGCCTACTTCAATCAAAGGATGCAGGCAGCTTGTCAGTACCACGTATTATGAAAACTTCAGCAAGGGGCAGAGTTTTTTCCTACAAAGCCCCGAAGTTATGGAATAGTCCTCCAATTAATGTTCAGGACTCAGATACAGTCTGAGTGTTTGAGTCTAGGCTAAAAACCTATTTATTTAGTCAAGTATTTTTGTAAATAGATTTGCATTGACTAAAGGAGCAGATCTGGGGGACTGACGTAGAGTTTTCGGTCAACTGGTATGTTTAGATACTGTTATCCCAACTCTCATTGATCACTCAGGTTTGTTGGCGGTGAAGTGATTGGTCACTTTACATCTCAAGGAGCCCTCACGTCTGGGTTTCCTTCTGGCTCTCCCCTTTAGTTATGCTTAGGGGAGAGCCAAGTTAGTCCTGCCGGAGTCCCTGCTTGCACTTTGCACCAAATATACATTCACTTTATACATTGTGTGACAGTGACCATACCTTACTGCCATCTCTCCTTCTCTTCTGCTCTCTCCTCTTCTCTCTCTTCTCCATGTCTCTGTCGAGCTATTCATGTTGATCCTGAGCTGCTAGTGATCCAGTCCCCCTCTGCCCTCTGGACTTGTCTGACTCATCCTGGTGTCCCGCTTCTGGTTGGAGATCTCATAGCATGGATGCCCTGTGTGGTCTGCCTGGGATGGGTGTGGTGACTGGAGGCGCCACTTTTCCACGAAGATGGTCCTGGTGTCGGCTGATGCTGACAGCTGTTCTCTGAGGACTCACGACTGGAGCTGCTTGATAGCTCAGGACTGGAGTTTCCTACAGTCTACCTGAGCCTCCAATAAAGAATTGGAATCCATATTAACTTAAACACATCTCCTGTTATACTGAAGTTCCAGTATGACTGCAGATCCATCTCTGCTATCCGTTATCACCCAAATGAGGATGGGTTCCCTGTTGAGTCTGTTTCCTCTCAAGGTTTCTTCTTACTGCCATCTCAGGGAGTTTTTCCTTGCCAATGTCGCCATCGTCCTCGTCCACACATTTCATATGAACTTAAAATTTTTTTTGATTGTGTACAGCTGCATTGTGACAATGTCAATTGTTAAAAGCGCTATACAAATAAAATTGTGTGTACATGAAAGATGAAAGTGTACATGAATTGATTTTAATATATAAGCAGAGTGAGAGAAGGGGAAGTACCTCTCTCTCACAGATACACTTTGTGGGTGTGTGTGACTGAGATGTTCTGCAGAGACTCTAATAAACTCTTCTGCTTTAATTGTGACACCACATTGATTTGGCACCCCAGATGGGACCGCATAATTGAGCAGCTGGAGGAGTCCGGGTAAGCGCAACGCGCAGTGCTTTGAAGGCCTTACTGACGCTCATTTCTTAGCTACTGAGGCAGAGGAACTTGGAAAATCTCCACATTGTTCAACGCCGGGTGGACATTAGGTGAGAAGTAAATTTCGGTTTTCCACAGATTTGTCACGGCGTGTTTGACTGCCATTAAAATAGTGCATCAGGTAAGGCGTAAGCTAGCAATCTTTTGTACACGCTTTCAGCAGGTTCTAGGAAACCAAGTCCACCGTATTGTCCACTGAGGGACCTTCCCCAGATAAGAAAGCAGGTAAAAATTTACATCTGCAAAAATCAAAAACTCTAAATTTAAATAGGTGAAAATGGGTACCTTTCACAGTAAGTCAAGAAGGAAATTAGAGGGGAAAATGTCTGAATTATTAACTTACCCTAAAATTCATGCAAACCAATCATGGGCAGGGGTCACCTCTCTGGGCGAGTCAAAATTTCTTATGCTTTGCAAAGAAGATAAGCTTACCATCTCTTAACACTGATAGAGATACAGTTAGGAATGCTATTTCCTATCTAGAGCATTAATATGAGTCAAAGAGTACAATACACTATAATTCAGAAGTGTTTGCTAAAATGCCAGCATTAGTTCTCAAAGTTGCCTCAGCAGCAGTGATATCTACCATATCATTCTTCGTAGATTCAGGGGCAGGTAGATCAGTTATTAAGTCTAATGAGTTTGCAACACCTTCTAAGTTCAGTGGATGATTCCTGCACTCTATAGTATTGGCCGGGGTCCTGGTTACTGAGCAGTTCGCCATACAACAATAAAACAGAATTGTCTGTTTCATACAACTAAAGTGTGAATTAGAGGGCCAAAGGCCATTTAAATTTTCTTTCGTAATATCTGACTTTTGTCCAGTGAATCTTCTGGTAAGAGATCTAATGTGTAAACTAAATGTCTTAATTACTAGCAACCACAGAGGTTTATCAGTAACCTACCCCAATAGCACTGATTTCCGCTGTGTGAAATATGACCCAAGCAGTTTAACCTATGTATACAGATGTTACTCAACCAGAATTGCACTGCTATTGTTGTGGCATCCATTAGGGTTTTGCGTTTGCTGCACAGCAAATTTCTTAGTCTTGAATGAACACCCAGAGTGTTGATTTAACACTTTCAGAGTACATTCATGACCATTAGGTCATATACAGTATAATCACTTGGGGTGTTAAATCAACATTGGGAATTTTGCAGTGTGGCTTTACGTTGCTAATTACCGCTATAACCATGGACTGAGGCCTCAGGTCTTCGTTCATTCTCTCAAACATTAATGTTCTAAAGCTCATCAACAGCTGCACATGATACTGTAGCATATACCGTGAATTCAAGCAAAACATTGTAATTAAATTAATGTATAATCACAGTACTAAAATTAGAGTACAAATTTAGAATTTAAATATAGTCATTTTTTATTTACATCGAATTTAATGAAAGTAAACATTAACACAGTGACACATCCTGTGTCTCCCCTGTGTACTCAATGTGTTTTCAGCACGTGCACGCAACGTCCTTCTGCTGTGCGCGCTCGACGTGTACATGTCTTTCATGTCACTACTTCTGATTGTCTGTTTCTTCACTATTCAGCTGGGACTATTGAATGTATAATGGAATACAGTTCAATTTTATTTGTATAGTGCTGTTAAAATGGTAATTGTCTCAAAACAGCTTTACAGAATCAAAAGAAAGTTATAGGAAATTTTAATTAAAGGAAGTTACATTACGGAAGCAATTTTTATTTATTTATAATATCATTATGAATAAATATTATAGCATCTCCTTTTTTATTGAAATAAATATTAGTATATACCAGTTTTTAAAATATTTTTTTTTTATATAGGTCATGTTAGACTACTGGATGTTGAGTGAAATGCAAATCGGACAACTCATCGCTTTACTTATAAAACTTTATTTCCAACGCTTCCGTTATGCGGTCGATAGTGCCAGCTGATTAGAGAAGAAACAGGCAATCAGAAGTAGTGTGTGGAAGTCTGTGACTGGCTAGTTTAGTGACAGTTTTGTAACACTGGACAAAGGTGAGCGCGCGTAGAGGCAGAGTCGAGCGATCACAGTAAAGAGATGTTGCGTGCATGCACGGAAAATAAATTGAGCAAACAGGGGAGACACGGCACCTGAAGAGTGCTTTGTCTGTCCTCAAAATGTCAAAACTGTGTGCTCAGCAATGTGGCGGGAATATAACACCATACTACAACCACAAAAAAAAAAATGTGTACATGAAAGATTCTTTTTCCACACGCCCGCGCTTAGCGCTCCATTCACATGCCAGATTTAGGTCAACGACTGGCACTTCCAGCAGACATCATTGTCCTGATGTCTAGAGAATGAAGCTTACTGAAATTTACTGTATGTAAATAAACAAAAAAATAGCTTGAATGAAGAAACAAAATTCCTTAATGACTATTACTGTAACATATATAGATATATAGTACAGACTAAAAGTTTGGACACACCTTCTCAAAAAGTTTTCTTTACTGTGTTCTTTAGCCTAAACAAGTTTCTTCTGCTTGTTGCCTGTCCTAACAGTGGTTTCCTAGCAGATATTCTACCATGAAGGCCTGATTCACACAGTCTCCTCTTAACAGTTGTTCTAGAGATGTCTCTGCTGCTAGAACTCTGTGTGGCATTGACCTGCTCTCTGATGTGAACTGCTGTTAACCTGCGATTTCTGAGGCTGGTGACTCAGATGAAATTATCCTCCGCAGCAGAGGTGACTCTTGGTCTTCCTTTCTTGCGGCAGTCTGCATGTGAGCCAGTTTCTTTGTAGCGCTTGATGGTTTTTGTGACTGCACTTGGGGACACTTTCAAAGTTTTCCCAATTTTTCGGACTGACTGACCTTCATTTCTTAAAGTAATGATGGCCACTCGTTTTTTTTTTTTTTTTTCCACTTAGCTGCTTTTTTCTTGCCATAATACAAATTCAAACTCTTTGAATGAGAAGGTGTGTCCAAACTTTTGGTCTGTACTGTATATCAGAAGTAAAAATACTAATGTTTTAGTTTAATCCAATGAACACAAAAATATGACAAAATGATCATCTCAAAGCTTTTAATTTTTATTGATCATACGATTTGTTTTCTTTTGTGGCATTAGACTGTAGTTTTTTATCTATTTCAATGTGTCCATGCTATAAGGTGGAAGTATGGAAATTTAACTAAGGTAGATCAAGGATGTCTGGAAACATAACGCAATAATGCATATCAAATACAATACACCTGCTTAGCTTCAGTTCATTGTGATGTGGACAAAAGGTCTAGGAAGGAAACAGAGACATCAGTTTTCATTATTGTACAAAATCTGAATATATTCAGTAAATTTATGAATTACACTCAAAAAGTATCAAATCCAACTATGAAGTCGGATTTAATTGCTACCATTAAAATTTTTTATTTTCATTTATTTTATGTTTTGCTGGCGAAAATGTTTTTAAGCAGAGACGCTTGGTCATGTTCATTCATTTTAAAAAGCCCCAATTCTGCCATTTCTATCAGCAAAACCAGTTTGATAACTTCACACTTATCATGAATGAAAGGTGAGAAGAAGGATTAAGGTAACTGGAGATTCAGCGTGCCATCGCGTTGTATTCAGAAAGTGGCCTATACATTTGTTTGTTGCATTTCTGGGGGAGTATTTCAGTAGTTTTATCAATAATATTAAGTTTATAAGCCTATTGATCAACGGCACTCACTTTCACTTTGCAAAAGGCACTGTTTATTGTTCAGTGTATATTTAAAGCGCATATATATTCATCATGAAAGATCTATTTTAAAACAAAATAAAATTCACGTTTGTTTCAGCATTGGAAACAATATTGTTTTAGGCAAACTTATACAATATTTTTATTCTTTGTTGTACTTCTCTTTTTGCACACGCATGGACACCTTTAAATTTGAACAGAAAATAATAGTGATTTTTCATAAAACAGCTGAATGAAGTTAAATTTACACAATAAATTAATAATTGCATTTGCTTTACACTTGTAAATAGCTTTTTCAATGTCTATACTACCATATCATATTTGTGTTTAATACTGTTGTATTACAGTTTGTAATTTATCAGATACTCTCAAGTAAATTTTAATCACTCTAAACACCACCCATGATTTTTTATGCGATTTAAATATTTTATATTGCATTATGTTTCAAGACATCCTTAATTTCCCTGCTGAAAAAAAAAACAGCATAGACCAGCAAAGCTGGTTAACATTATACCAGCATATATTTTGCATTATAATGCCATGATACCATGTTGTTCACCACCCCATCTAATGTTGGTATGGTATAAAAGCCAGAATACATGGAAGATTGTCATCCAATATGTAAAATATAAAACAGAATCAGTATAAAATCAGCTTTATTGGTCAACACAAACAATATTAACATTGTGTAATATGTAACAATATGATAATTTAACAATGAACAGCAAATAGATTTTGATTAAAAAAATAATAATAATAATAACAAAAACAAAACATGAGACCAACCTGTCAGGGACACTTTCACACAGTTACTTTCACACCACAGGAGTGTAAATGAGTGAGCTTGGCCCTCACTCTTTATTTAGGGGTCTTCAGGTTTATGGACCCTAAAGTAGTTCTGACATGTCCTGACATTTGTGTATTCTTATTACTTATTTACATATAAATGCAAACTTACTTATAAATGTATAAATGTCACCTCTTTCCCCTAGTGCAAAGTAAATGAGGATTGAGGCAAGAGTGACACAGATGATCTTATACACAGAAGGCACATTTCTGGCATATTGTAAATATGGCCGTGCAAACAGACATTTAGGGTAAAACAGTGGAAACAGGAACAGTGCACTATGAAGAAAGGGTGTTAGGTTTGTAAAAGCCCACTTTTATACCTTATGCACAGTCATACATCTTTGTGCCTCTCTCGAAAAGCAGTTCTTGTTTAGCTCAAGACACAAGTGAACATTGCATACCTGGCATTTCCATGGTGTTTATGGCTGCTTACCATAAACTGATTTGCAATTCACACAGACCCTGTGACCAGAAGTGGTAACATTCCTGGCATCTGAGGTCAGTCCATGTGCTGGTTGTGTGCAGTCACAGGTGAAGCCTTATCAACCGCTGTTGTATTTTTTTTTAAGGTCAACCGCTTAAAAAAATACAACAGATCCATCCCGAATTCAGAACCCAGTCGTGGTCGAGGTGCCCATGACATAGTGATGGTTCGTCTGTATCTTGCCTGCTTGTTTGCATTTGGTCTCTATAAAACAGGTGGCTGATCATTTTCATGGTCACAACGGTTTATAAAAAAGGAAAAAGAAACATAAGCATGGTGATACTGTCAATAATCATGAATAACTATTGACCATGCATAAAGGCAACACAAACTTTTGCAATGTTTAGGCAACAGGAGTTTAAAAAAGTGTTTGTGCTAAATAACATTATAGATAGCAGTGTAATTAGCTAACGAAAAACTGAACCAAATAGCTACCATAATATGAAGCTATCTAAAACGGGGTGAAATATATTATAAACATTTACACCACAGCTGATACTGACAACCATCTTTAATCTACATACTGTAAGGTATTAGCTTAGCCACCTGTGAGTTAACCTGTTTGTGCTAAGCTACATAAGGCATTATGTTAGCATGATTTATCTACATGCTAACCAAACCATGTAAGTGACATTAAATGACAATGTTTCAGATAAAATGGCAAACGCTTGTGAGAAAATGAGGAAAAATAAATTTATATTAGTTTCATATTATCAAAATAAGGATTATATTAGAGTTAAAAACTTATCCATGTTAACAGCTTGCTGTATTCTCCTCCTTCGTCCTCTGTTGGAGACTTAATAATAATAATAATAATAATAATAATAATAATAATAATAATAATAATAATAATAATACATTTTATTTGTAGGCGCCTTTCATTACACTCAAGGACACCTTACATACCATAAAAAACAACATACAAACATGGAAAAATAAATAAATAAATAAAATAAAAAACAATATGCACACAATAGTGTTAAAGATATGTCTGCCTGAATAGATGTGTTTTCAAACGGGATTTAAAAACAGTGATAGAGTTACTGTTACGGATATCGGAAGGTAGTAGGTTCCACAGGTAGGGGCAACGTAGCTAAAAGCTCGAGATCCCATGGTTGCCAAACACATACGAGGAAGAACCAGGTTTATGAGCTCAGATTTCTAGAAGGAGTATAGGTTAAGACGTAGTGTTGTTCTGAGGTAAATCTAAACTCCTCCCACTGTCCAGAACATTCCATAGAGTTTCAGGAATCTGTACAGTGCCTAAAATCTTCCACACACGCAGGAAACTTATCGGATCTACTGTGTGTGTGTGTGTGTGTGTGTGTGTGTGTGTGTGTGTGTGTGTGTGTGTGTGTTTGGGGGCGTGCCCTTGTATGTAGATTACCCTGACTGTTTACCTGTGAACAGCGTGTGGGCGGGTCCTGTCTCAGGTCATTATCAGTGAATGAAGTGTGGCAGAAAGACTGTATCTCTCCTTAGAATCATATGGATTACATAAACTGAGAACATTTATTTTTGATTAAGCTTGCTACATTTAAAAGTAGACACTTTAAGCTTTCTATAGATATACAGTACAGACCAAAAGTTTGGACACACCTTCTCATTCAAAGAGGTTGAATTTGTATTATGGCAAGAAAAAAGCAGCTAAGTGAAGAAAAAAACGAGTGGCCATCATTACTTTAAGAAATGAAAGTCAGTCAATCTGAAAAAAATTTGTTTAAGTGTTTATGCCATGTGTCAAAGCTGAATAGTAGTGCACGCTCACTGCATTACAGGTGTGATAACAAAATGTTATGATTTTGTAAAATAATGAAAGCAAGGTGCGCTATTCTGTACTGGTTTCTGTGAACTTGAGCGCATGGGAAAATTAACTGAAACTCTGTGTATACTTGCCTCACAGATGTGAAAAATATAAACTAATGAAAAACAAATTTCAGATGATGTAATTTGCATGAAACCTTTATATACTATAGATATAACTTCTGCAGCGAAGATTTCAGCCTTTTTTGCTGGCGGTCATTTCAGGGATGCTTTTTAGATTTACCTCAGAACAACACTACGTCTTAACCTATACTCCTTCTAGAAATCTGAGATCATAAACCTGGTTCTTCCTCCTTCTTCTGATTTAAATCTCCCGCTGTCGCTGTCCCGGTGAATGCAACAGTAAAGCACATTCTGGTCTCCTTCCTACTGTATGAGTGGAAGCTGTGTGACGCTGCTGTAGGAGCAGTTACTCAGATACTCATGGATAAGACACACTCTAACACTAACCCTCTGAACACAACCTTAATGATGACTGAGTGCAAGAGAATTATTTTATATAAAAGAAGCTATATCTACTCTCTTGCTCATAGATCTAATATTAACATATTAAATATTCCAGAGGGACTTACAAAAAGTGCTTTGAAGTTTCCGTCACTGGATAGATACTTACATGGGGTTACTAGGTTACTAACTAAGGTACTGAACAAGCAAGAAAGAAACTGGCGGATTCTTCTTATGGTGTAAAGAAGAAATCAACAAGAGTAAATAATGTTAGCGATGTGTGGGGAAAATGACAGATGATTGTCCACAGTTACCCCAAGATTGCGGGCAGAGGCTGAAGGAGTGATCTGATTGTTGTCCAGGGATATTACAAGGTCTTGACTGGGGGATGAATCACCAGGGATGAACAGCAGTTCGGTTTTACTCAGATTGAGCTTAAGCTGATGAACTGCCATACAGGTTGAGATGTCTGCCAGACATGCTGAGACCCAGGTGGAAACCTAAGTGTCTGAGGGAGGAAAGGAGAGTGTCATCTGCATAACAATGAAAATGTGTGTCATCTGCATAACAATGAAAATCCATGCGATGATATGACCTTACCAAGAGACCGGGTATAGAGGGAGAACAGAAGAGGACCAAGTACTGAGCCCTGTGGGACTCCAATAGAGAGTCTTGTAACAGGCAGTTGCCTATTTACGGGGCTCCCAGCCTGCGGGGGTGCTGTGGGAACCCTTTATTCAAGCTTCATAAAAGAAGGAGAGAGGCTGGGTAACAGGCGGCCATTATACAGCCGAAGCCGATGCTAAAGCCGAAGCTAATGCTAAAGCCGAAGCTAACGCTAAAGCTATCTGCAATTTGTAAACCCGAATGCGGGATAATAATGTCTGTGGCGCATGTGAGTATGTTGTTTTTTTGTGTTTCCTCGGGTAAAGCCCGCCGAGGCATTTTGGTTTATGATTCTATACATTGTGTATATGTTTACACTTACGGATATCCCTCCTGTTGTGGCTACACAGGAGGGTTTTCTTTTTTGTGTGCTTCTCTCCTCTGCTCTTTGGGTGCTTCTCATCCTCCGACGTCTTCTGCCACCGTGTGTCAGCGCATCGCGAGCGGTATCTTGTCGGCGCTCGTGAGGAGGGGGTCTTTGGTGTATGCCGCGCGGCCATTAAGGGTTGGCGGTTGGCCTTGTGTCAGAATGTATTTACCGAGCGCAGCAGTTGAGAGCACGCCTGTTGCCAAGTTCTTTTACAGCGACAGACAAAAGCTTGGGCTGATGGCACCGCAACTTCCTCCTCTTGAGCAGGGAACAGAGGCGGTTGACATCCCAGACAGCATTGGAAGGGAGACATACCAGTGGAAGATGTGGGGAGCGAGTTGTGGGTGTATTCTATCCATGGGAGAAATTTACTTCAAGAGGTTGAGTCCCGTGATGCCATACACCTTAGAGACTTCTCTAGTTCCTGGTTGATCCGTTCCGTCTGTCCATTGCTCTGGGGGTGGAAGCCAGAGGACAGGCTGGGGGTGGCACCAATGAGCTTACAGAAAACCTTCCAGAATTGTGCGGAAAATTGCGGGCCCCTGTCTGAGACAATATCTGATGGGAGACCATGGAGCTGGAAAACATGAGACACCAAGAGTTCAGCTGTTTCTTTAGAGGAAGGGAGTTTGGGGAGCGGCCTTAGAGAATCGATCCACCACTGTCATAATGCATGTGTTGTTGTCTGAGGGTGGCAATCCCATGACAAAATCCAGGGAGATATGCGACCATGGGCGATGAGGGATGCGGAGCGGTCTGAGAAGGCCCTCCGGGAGGCGGTTCGTGGCCTTATTCCTAGAACAAGTATCGCATGAGGATACGAAACCTTTGACATCCTCCTTAACAGTTGGCCACCAGAAACGTTGCTCAACGAAAGAAAGAGTGCAGGCTATGCCCAGGTGGCATGCCAACTTGGAGCTGTGGGCCCAGTCTAATACAGTGGAACGGAGAGGGCTTGGGACGAAGAGTCGGTTGGGGGGGAATGTTACTTGGACCTGGCTCGCGTTCGAGCGCACGTAGCACCAGGTTTTCTATTTCTAGGCGAGTATCAGCCACCAGACAATGTGGGGGAAGGATGGTTTCCTGAGGGGGGGGAATCCAAAGGGCGTCTGGCTTGGTGTTCTTAGAACCCGGGCGGTAGGACAATCTACCAGGAAAAGAACAAGGAACATCGTGCCTGACGAGAATTAAGTCGCTTGGCTGACCCTAAGTACTCCAAGTTTCTATGGTCGGTCCAGACCAAGAATGGATGTTCTGCCCCCTCCAGCCAGTGTCTCCATTCTTCAAGTGCAAACTTGATGGCCAATAGCTCTCGGTCTCCGATGCCATAATTGCGTTCAGACGGTGAAAGTCGACGAGAGAGGAAAGAACAGGGGTTTATTATCCTTGAAGGACCTTTGGGAAAGAATGGCTCCAACACCTGTTTCCGATGCGTCCACTTCGACCACAAACTGGAGGGACGGGTCAGGGAAGGTGAGAATAGGGGCAGAGGTGAAACGACCTTTGAGTTCCATAAAAGCCTTGTCTGCCAGTGAATTCAATCGAAACTGCAATTTTGTGGATGTGAGAGCGGTGAGAGGTGCTGCAACAGTACTATAGTTTCTAATGAAGCGTCTGTAAAAGTTGGCGAAACCCAAAAAACGTTGAAGTTCCCGCCTTGAAGATGGTACCGGCCAATCTGTGACTGCCTTTACTTTAGCTGGGTCCATCTGAATACCTGATGGTGATATGACAAACCCAAGGAAGGAAGTAGAATCACGATGAAACTCACATTTCTCAGCCTTGACGTAGAGCTTGTTCTCCATGAGCCTTTGTAAAACCTGACGGACATGGGACCGGTGTTCCTTAAGTGTGCGGGAGAAGATCAAGATGTCATCGAGGTAGACAAATGCAAAAACGTTCAGGAAGTCTCTCAGTACGTCATTGATAAGAGTCTGGAAGACGGCTGGGGCATTGGTCAGCCCAAAGGGTACCACAAGGTATTCATAGTGGCCCGTAGGTGTATTGAAAGCAGTCTTCCATTCGTCTCCGTCTCGTATCCTCACTAAGTGATAGGCGTTCCTAAGATCCAACTTGGTGAACACCCGAGCATCCTGAAGTAATTCAAAGGCCGAAGACATGAGAGGGAGTGGGTAGCGGTTCTTAACGGTAATCTCATTAAGCCCCCTATAAT